>JAUTDX010003687.1:0-39215 GCA_030844895.1 Ambrosia x helenae | reverse complement strand
AACGTTTTGACCTTCTTTATTGACTAAACAAGTTAAGTTAAGAACCATATGGCCACACTTACTTTCATTTATATTGTCGTTTTCAGGTTATTCAACACAACTTGTATTTTAACTATAAAAAAAACATTCTGATTTTAGCCTAGTAATAGATAAGGTCGAATGATCAAAATTATTTATTAAATTATTCTTATTCTTTTTTAAAGTAACCTATCAATCAACTTAGTTCTCGTTTGTAAATGTTCTGAAAGTATACAATACAAAGAACTTTGGAAGTATAGAAAGCCATTAGAAATTGTCACATGTCAATTTAACTTAATCACAGTTAACTTGAGTTAACTCTAACTAACCCAATTCTTGTTGATTGAAAGGGTAAAAGGGTACAACTGCAAGCAAATGTTTTATTCTAGATCTGACCACCACCACCACCACCACCATCATCATCATCATCATCATTCACTAACACTCCAACACGTCGACGTCATCACAATACAAGCTATAACCGTCAAGAAGATCATCATCATCATCATCATGTTGTTAAATCCCTTCCAGTCTTCCACCACATCACCCAGGTACTCAACAGTAATAATACACAAAAATTCAACTCAATCTATCACCTGTTGCTACCTAACCATTTCGACTTTTAACTCATCAATATCCCCTCTTTCACATACACATTCTCCATGTCTCCATTTCAACTGCCATGTGTCTGAACTGAACCTTAAATCCAACGTTGTAAAAATTCAGTTACAAAATCATTTAGGTATGTGCTTCATATGTTTTATTCGAATTCTGTTCTTGTTTTAATGATTTTGGTTTAAATCAGTGTATTTGATGATAAATTTTGGGAAATGAATATTGTTGCAGGGATTATTATGTGCAAACGAGCCAACAAATGTTTAAGGTGCGTTTGATGTTCTTAAAGGTGCGTTTGAAATTGTTGGGTTTTGATGAGTGTGTCCAAAATTTCAATGAGTGCGTCAAAACTTTTTAATGAGTGCGTCTAAATTTTCAATGAGTTCTTCCAAACTTTTTAATAAGTGCTTCCAAATTTTCAATGAGTGTTCCAAACTTTTTTAACAGTGCGTCCAAATTTTCAATGAGTGCTTCCAAAACTTTTTAATGAGTGCTTCTAAATTTTCAGTGAGTGCTTCCAAACTTTTTATTGAGTGCTTCTAAATTTTTAATGAATGCTTCCAAACTTTTTAATGAGTGCGTCTGAAATTTTGATGAGTGCGTCTAAAAATTTTGATAAGTGTGTCTGTAAATTTAACGAGTGCGTCTGAGATTTTAAAAGCCTCTGTTTTCACCAACTTCATCTTCTTTATCTGCAACTTTCTTTAACCTAATTTTTATGTTTAATCATACTTATTGAAACAAAATCGAAAGTATTCGACAACTATTACGAGCGTTTATTCATAGTTGTTCATATGATTATTTTAATCCTCTGTTTTTGATTATTTTTATATTCAAATACTGATCTTACGTTTTCGTTCATTGTAATCGATTTTTTTTTTGTTTTGAATTGTGTAATCATTCTGAACATGAATCAATCTGAAACGATAAAAAATCAGGGTTCAAATTAGTTCTGTTGTTACGATTTGAAAAAAAATAGACGGTTTTCCTATTTTACCCTTGGTTAGTTTAACCCAAGTATCATTTGGGTTTTTAATCTGCATCCAGCAATCTTGTTAATCTAATAGCTGATATTGCTTCTTACGCTTCTTACGTTAAGAAGCTTTATACAATATCTCTTCCATGTTCTTTTATTATAAAATATTTGTTTGTAAAAGACAGTTCATGATATCACTATATATTAGTTTTACAACTCATTTGAATAGTGATTCAAATGAATAGTAAAACTAATATATTTTATTTATATTATTATTTTATTTAAAAACTTTATTATATTATATACTGTTTAATAATTATATTATATACTATTAATATATTATACCGATCCCGACAATATCGATATCGATAATACCGAAACCGAAAATTCATAAATATGGGTACCGATACCGATCCTAAAACCACTCGGTTCGGTATCGGTTTGGTACGGTATCAGGATCGGGACGGGACGGGATCGGTATTCGGCCTTGTATGCTCATCCCTAATTAATATATTATATGCTATTATTTTATTTTAAAAACTTTTTATACCGATCCCGGCAATACTGATATCGAACGGTATGGTATCGGTTCGGTATCGGTACGGTACCGGTATGGCATCGGTATTTTACCTTAAAATACCGATACCATACTGATCCCGTACCGATACCGATAATACCGAAACTGAAAATCCATAAATATGGGTACCGAAACTGATCCCGAAACCACTCGGTTCGGTATCGGTTCGATACCGGTATCGGGACGGGACAAGATCGGTATTCGGCCTTGTATGCTCATCCCTAATTAATATATTATATACTATTATTTTATTCAAAAACTTTATTATATCATACATTGTTAATTAATATATTATATACTATTATTTTATTCATATTATTTTATTAAAAAAATTATTATATTATATACTATTAATATAAATAACATAATCTTATGTAATTTCGTTACAAATTCATGTGTTACCTTATGTGTAGATTTCTTTATTTTTTTTAACGTTTAGAACCAAAATGGAATCTCGATTGTATAATTCATTGATTGATTAATACCTCATCTAAATCTCAATTGTAAAACGCGCAACGCTCGTGATTTTATACACCTAGTTTGATTAATAGTCAAATATTTTACTAAATTACACCATAAACTAAATATTACATACTAGGGACTTAAAAAGTGATAATAGTCTTGTCTTTTTTTATTGTTGCACATCCTTAAACCGAATAATATTACAACTAATATCACTTATATTTAACAGTTTAATCTTATCTATACTATCTTATAAAGCATTTCACAAGGACCTCTTAATTTTTAAGTAATACAACAATAAATGCTTAAAGTACAACACATAATGCATGTAGTAACTACTTTTTAAGGGCATTTATGTCTTTTCAAACATAACTTGCACTTATACCCCTTATTAGTTACAGTTTTCCCCCTTATCTATCTATACTATATTATAATTTTATACAATATTTACATATTTGTCCCATCAACTTTACTCAATTTCTGTTTATTTAAATAGTAATTACACTTTTGCACATTTATTTTAACCAACTACCCCCATGATTTTTAAACGTTCATAACTTTATCAGACGATAATATTTTCTTGATATTATTACACCGTATAAAAGAGCATTTTATTCTCTTTAATTTGAGTATAGTATTGCTATAGTTTTTTAACTTTTAAAAAAATAGATGTTAAGGTTAAGCAATAACCGAAACGAAAATAAAGGAAAAAACGAAAACAAACTAAAATCATCTAAATTTTAATATAATACATTTCCCAATGATTTCTTAAAATTCAAGTTTTATAAGTATATTGATTAGAGTACAAAACACAATGCAGATATTAACTACTTTTTAAGACAAACATGCATTTTAAAAAAAAAATACTTACACATGTGCCCCTCCATCTTTACTCAAATTTTTTTATTTAAATAATAATTACACTTTTGCACCCTTAATTTAACTAACTACCCCTATTATTTTTAAACGTCCATAACTTTTTTGTGCGTGAATATTTTCTTAATATTATTACACCATATAAACGAGCATTTTATTCTTTTTAATTTGAGTATAGTATTGGTGTAGTTTTTTTTTTTTTTTTATAAAAATGATATGATAGGTTTAAGTAATAACTGAAACAAAAACGAACCGAATTAGACGAAAAATAATAGTTACATGTTTTCCTTGTTTTAAGGAAACTACCCCACGATTTTTAAATGGCCATAATTTTTTTATACGTTAATAATTTAAAAAAAAATATATTATAAAAACGAGAACTTTATTCTCTTTGATTTGAGTAGTAATGCTAATATTTTTTTAATTTTAAAAGTGGATGTATTATGTGATTTACCAGGGCCGACTTGACCAACGAATTTTAAATTTAAGGTTCTTTTAGCATAACAGAGACAACAGTAAAAAAATCTTATCATTGAAGAGATAGGGTACCAAATCCTAAATTAACCGATCGGTTAATAAGATTATTTAACCGTTGACTTCGGTTTTGGTTGAGGTTAATAACTGAATTGAACCGAATTATGCATACCCGTAAAAGTAGTTGTGTTCCCCGCCGCATCGCGCGGGCACACTACTAGTACTATGTATATGTATGTATGTATTCATACAATTTATATGATATATTTATTTCATGTGAATTGAAGTATATGTTATAGCATTTTCTTATAACACAATGAATGTTTGAATATATAACACTAGATTTATACCTCGGGAGCGTCTTAGATTGAGAAATCTAATATGACATATCAATTTTACATACGAAATAGACTGATGCGCTTTAAAGTTACATGCAGGAAAGCTTGGGGTAGCACCTAACTAGAACAATTAACAATGTATCTCCAATGTTAACGTCTAACCTTAAACAATGTATAACTCTAATATTAAAACCTAACCTAAAATAAGGTACAACTCCAATGTTAACACATGTTGTAAATAGAATTCATATTTACTGGTTTGAACATAATTAATGACTTGCCTATACATGATTAATGAATAACCTGAACATCTTGTTTTTTTTCCTGTATGAACAAAAGCACACACAAAAATAGCCGTTTTTTTTCTCGTTTTTAATATATCACTATGGTACTCGTTAGAAAAATAATAAAACGCTCGTTAATTTGGTTGTTTTTTTCCTCCGTTTTTTATATAGCACTATGGTACTCGTTGGAAAGATAATAAAAGGCTCATTAATTTGGTATAATTTTTTTCTTTAAAAAATCTCGTATATAAAAGATATTAACGTTTATAAATTATGAGAGGAAACATGAGAGACAAAAATCTAATTTTGTTTTAAATTTTTTTTTCTAAAATGTCTCAATGCCACATGACATCCTACATGGCACTCTCAAATGGGAGAATAGTTATATGAGTGCCATGTAGGATTTAGCTATTTGAAATATATATATATATATATATATATATATATATATATATATAGGGAATGGTTATATTGGAAACCTTAGTTATTTGGTAAACTATGGAAACCCTATCATGACCATTCATCTCAATGTATCAATGGTTGAGATCAACCCATTGTACTACCAACTAGTTATATTAATATTTTAATTGAGTAAAGGAGCAGCAGGGGTATTTTGGGGACATAAGAAGTTCCTCTCTCTCTCTCAAGTACTAGGGTCATGTCACCCTCTCTCATACTTTTTCTTTAAAAAAATATTATAATAATGGGTCATGTCACACCCTCTCTCCTACTTTTTCAAAGTCAACATCACCATTCTATCTCCCCTCTCCTACTTTTTCTTTAAGAAAATATTATTATAATAGGTCATGTCACATCATCTCTCTCCTCTTTCCTACTTTTTGTTAAAGAAAATATTATTATAATGAGTCATGTCACACTCTCTCTCCTACTTTTTGTTTAAGAAATATTATTATAATGGGGCAAGTACGTGTGTTAAACATGTTAACATATTTTACCAGCCTTATTGAAAAAAAAAACATTGGTAGAGATATTAAACTTTGTTAACACTTGTTAATAAGTTGACGTCTAAAAACTTTGTTAACACTTTATTATGACATGTTAACAGTTTTAGTAATTCTGTCCTATAAAACTTTGTTAACACTTTGTTAACACTTGTTAATAAGTTGACGTATAAAAACTTTGTAGATATTGGTGCTAAAAACAAGAAATCATAATTGAGATATTAAAAGTGTTAACATGTGTTTACTAAACCTGTTAATACATGTTAATAGTTGTAGTGAATCTGCCCTATACAACTTTGTTAACACTTGTTAATAAAGCACACAAACTATTAACACATGTTATTACAAAAGTATCATTACAAACTATTGAACCGCATGGAAGGTTAACATGTGTTAGTTGGTCATAAAGGGTTTAACATGTGTTATCTAATCTGATAAAGAAAATATTATTATAATGGGTCATGTCACACCATCTCTCTCCTCTCTCCTACTTTTTGTTTAAGAAAATATTATTATAATGGGTCATGTCACACCCTCTCTCATACTTTTTGTTTAAGAAAAGATTATTATAATGGGGCAAGTACAAATAATGTGTTAATGTTGCATACGAGGGTAAACATGTGTTAGTTGGTCATAAAGGACTAACATGTGTTATCTAATCTGATAAAGTTAAACATGTTGCCCCCATATACCCATGAGAAGATCTAACATTTGTTAGTATCAGTGGTGTGGTAACATATGTTAAACATGAATCATTTGTCAACCTTTTTGTCTTTCTTACCACTCCTGTTTTCACTTCATAAGTTTACAAAAAAGAAATAAGTAAACATAGCATACAACTATTAACACACATTAGGTTAACACATGTTATTTGGTAACACATGTTATTACAAACTATTGAACAAGAGATAAACCTACCCCAAGACATTCAAATCATAAGTTTACTGAGAAATAAAACACACAAACTATTAACACACGTTATTACAAAGTATCATTACAAACTATTAACCACTTTAACAAAATAAATCTAGTAACTCTATACATTGAGTACAAAAAAGAAAACGTTGTTAAAAAGTTTTTCTACATATTTTTCTCGGCTTCCTTCGACTTCGTTTGTTAACATATGTTAACCAGTGGGGGTCTTCGTTATCAACTGCAAAACAATAGATGAGATATTAACCGGTGTGACCAACTCATCATCTAACATACTAAACAGGAGTAACACATGTTAGTCGGGGCCCAAATGTAAACAGGTCAATCAACTAGTTGAACCAACCGGTAGGAATGGTTAGGAATATTGGTTCAACTGGCCATACCGGACGGTTCAACGGGTATATCGGGTGGCTCAATCGGTTGTAAGAAGTGGTTCAACCGAACTGTCGCAACGTGAATTTTGTTAAAAATCGGTTTTCCCCGCGGCGAAGCGCGGGTGTTAAACCTAGTTCAGTATGATTCCTTGATTAAACAAATCCAATTTAACCGTATACTTCCGTCCAAAAAATGGTTCTATTTGGTGCAGGGATCAATATTTTATTATTAAAGTTTACTAACATAAACAAATTAATGTTAACTTTGTCTTATTAATCTGAAACTTTATACAGTGATAAAAGTACCTTTCAAGAAAAGAAAAAAAAACAAACTGAAAAGAATATACCAAAGCATATTCTAATTCTTGAATCTTGATGATACAAATGATTTAAAGAAAACAGAACAAAAATATGAAATATCAAATTTTTGACAAAACTCCAAAACGTTAAACCAAAAGAAGCATTGTATTTAAAGAAATATTAATTACCGAGTAAAGGGAGCACGGAAGGAATATCTTCGGATGGAATGAGTGGCCGCCTGTTCCAACTCTATTTTTCTGTTCGATCGGCCGATGGTGTATCCGACTCTGTTTCTGGGTCACGACTGATGGGTGTTCAATGACCGCTGATGTTCGACTTTTCAACGATAGATGGGTCACGGCTGATGGATCTATTCATCTGGTGGGTGGCTCTGCCACTGTAGCCGGAGGACTTGACGAGGGCAAACGACGGTGGTGGTAGATGAAGACGTGGACGATGGTGGTGGTAGACGAAGATGTTGGTTAATTTCCCCGACCCGTTGGTTACCTTCTTTGTACCCGTTCAAACCCGATCTTTCTTGCCAAAAGGTTGTTGGATGTCCGATCTGACCCGTTCTCAAACAAGATCTGATATTAGGGGAGGGTTCGGAGATGTTGATGGTGGTTGTCGAGGAGGGTTTCGGGTTTCAAACAAAGATCTCAGATAGGGAGATAGATTTAAGAGAGAGTTGAGATATACAGATTTAAGAGAGAGATGATATACAAATATGATAAATTTCAAATTAAAGAAAAAAAAGTAATCTGACAAAGAAAAGGAGAGATGTGATGGTTGGGCAAAATGACCATCCTACCCTTAAAGCTTAATAGTTATGTGGGTGATGTGGCTAATTATAAACCCTTGGATGGGTTTCTATAGTTTACCATATAAGGAGAGTTTTCTATAGATACTTATACTATATATATATATGGGATGGATATATAGGAAACCCCATCTTCATGAAAAACCCCTTAAACCCTATGGTGACCATTGATCAATGGTCCATGATTAATTTCAATTTAATAATCAAAAAGCAAGTGGGCCACTATAATATAAAATAGAATTAAGGGCAATATGGTAATCTTACTAAAGCAAGTGGGCCACTTTAATTTTCTGAATCCTAGGTTTAAAAAGCTTGATTTGACCCTTGTCAAGTCACATCTCTCCTACTTTCCAGCACCAATATTAACGTACGTTGGTGTTGTGATAGAAAATTCTGACCTCGTGTAAGACATTGCTAACATGTGTTAACAGGCATATACTAAAAAGTACAAAAATAAAAGAACGCATAAATTGTATATTTATTTAATAAATGATAAAAACGATCATTACAATCAATACTAAAAATGTATCAAAAAAGTTTTCATACATACATAATTATTTGTGAAATGATAAAAAACTATCATAACATAAAAAAGATCTAGCTATGCTTCATTCGTGATACCCATCTTCATCTTTAACACGAAACATCTCTTCACCTACAAAAAAAGATAACACGCGTTAGTTGGACTCTACGAAACATATAACGAGACATCACTAACATGTGTAGTGTAATTCTAAAACATATGTTTTACTGAATTAACGTATGTCATATGAACCCTAACACACGTTAGTTGGGCATATACTACGTATTTCATATGAACCCTAACATCTGTTAGTTAGGTATGTACTAGCATGTGTTAGCATCACTAACATGTGTATAAGCAACACCATATATGCAGTGCCAAGTATATCATACTCAATTTTACAACTATGTTAATAGAACTACTCAAATACGATTAATAGGATTTGAAATCCAACAATAATAAATTTAAAAAATCAAATCAGAACCCTAGCACCTGTTAGTTGGGCATATACTAGCATGTGTTAGCATATTCTAAAATCAAAACACTAGCACACGAAATATATAATATAATAAAAGACATCAGTAGCATGTGTTAGCATATTCTAAAATACATGTGTTACTAAAAATAACGTATGTCATATGGGTCCTAGCACCTATTAGTTGGGCATATACTAGCATGTGTTAGCATCACTAACGTGTGTGAGCGTACAAGACTCGAACCGCAAAAAATAGACATGTACCCTATACGAGTTCATAACAATTTCACTTGCCAAAAATTTATTAAACATAATACAAAAATTATTTAAACACCCTATTCGTAACAAAAAAACAAATGTTAAGTAGAATCAAAACACTAGCAAACGAAATATATAATATAATAAAAGACATCAGTAGCATGTGTTAGCATATTCTAAAATACATGTGTTACTAAAAATAACGTATGTCATATGGGTCCTAGCACCTGTTAGTTGGGCATATACTAGCATGTGTTAGCATCACTAACGTGTGTGAGCATACAAGACTCAGACCGCAAAAAATAGACATGTACCTTATACGAGTTCATAACAATTTCACTTGCCAAAAATTTATTAAACATAATACAAAAATTATTTAAACACCTTATTCACCAAAAGATTAAACATTTATATATTCTTTATAAAAAACATCACTTACCACAGCCACATCACCAACGCCTCCTTCTTCCAAATAGCCTACTCGTGAAAACCAACACTGGAACAGATAACATGTGTTAGCATATACTAAACATAAAAAAACTACAAAATTATTCATCAATCAAATGTGATCTGTCAACCTCATGTCCTCAATCTAATAAAAATCTAACATAAACAAAATAATAATAATAAAAAAACGTTAACATAAGTTTTTTTTCCATTCAAGCATTTGATCGAACACTTGGTATGCAAACAAAAACTATCCCCAAAACTATTATTATTATTATAGAATAAGATTAACAATTTACCCCTTCTTTTTAACCTAACATAAAATACAAACAAAAATTTCAAAACTCACCAAGATTCAAGTTTGATCAACACCAAAATATCCAGATCCAGATCTAGCTTATAATAATAATAATAATAATAATAATAATAATAATAATAATAATAATAATAAATGAGATCTAGCTTATTATTATAATAATAGTAATAATAAAATGAGAACATAAATCAACGTTAATATGTAACGACTTAAATATAAAGCAGATGCTAAAATATAAACTTTGCAATTGTAGTTAGTCAAATATTTGACTAAATGGGTCAAAAACTTAGAAAGTAGAATAGTAATAAACAAACTTACAGCAGCATATAAGCTTAAACCTGAACTATCAAGACCCGCTGTACCACAAATGAATCCAGTTATCCTCTGCACCAGAATCGATGCCCTCTGTCACCTTCGTATTCGATGCTCTGTTTTTAACAGAAGGTTAGTTTGATGACGATGGTGGTTGTTCTTGTGGTTGCAGGCGATGCAGGTGGTGGTTGTATATGGTGGGAGGTGGTTCATTATCCTAGAGAGGGAGGATTGAGATTTGAATCTGAATTTGAATTGAAAAAAAAAAGAATAAAGAGAGAGAAGAAGGGAAACATATATATATGGAGAGAGAGAAGGAGGATAGTGTAAATGTCCAATTTACCCTTCCTAATATAATAAGGTGAAATGTTGGGTGGGATGATGTGGCACCATATGGACCATGTATTGGGTTTCTTTGGGTTTTTCATCTAAAGTGGGTTTTTTGCATATACTTCCCTATATATATATATATATATATATATATATATATATATATATATATATATATATATATATATATATATACTAGGTGAAATCCCGTGTGAAACACACGGGAGACCGAGTCCTAAACTTAAGGTCTGTTTAGTGAAACCAACATTAAGAAGCCAATCGTCTGCTGCTAAGAAGACCTGTTTAGTAGCGTCTGTTGATTTATTAAAAAAACATAAACAGACCAACTGTTATGGTCTGTTTAGTAAAACCCAAATTAATCATCGATCTATTGTTTAAAAGAAAAACTGTATTTCGTAATGTCTGTTCTTTTCACAATACAAGTTAACAATACTGATCAGATGTTTAATAACTGCATTTGTTACAACAACACAAAATATAAATCTACTGACGATTAATGCTCTGTTAAAAATACTTATCAGATGTTTAATAACTTTAATTGTTTGTCTGTATTTGATACCATCTGTTCAAAAGCAGTCCCTCAATTAATCAGATTTTTAAAAAGACCTATTTGTAAAACAATGTTGGTTCAAACAGTTGTTAATTAAACGGTTTCTTTCAAACACATGCTCCATTAAACAGTTGCTACTAACAATGATATCACATAGATTTTTAATGGTTGTTTGCTAAAGACCAATCCTCTGTTGACTTTAACAATAGACCATTGATATATTGAAATTGCTATTTTTCATTAAATAAGTATAAACCATTATATACAAGTGACATAATATATAAAATAAAAAATTCAATATAATTAGAACGATAATAATAAAAAAATTCATTTAAATAACTAATTTGTAGTATTCAACAATTCCTTCAATTCTTGTTCTTCTCTTTAAGAAAGGTTCGGTATTTGAGGTTGGTCTTCCATATGTGATGTTCAAGCAGGTGTGTAGTACCTTCAATAACTTGAAGAATCTCCAACTCTTCATCCTCTTTAAAACACTCCAAAATAATTTTCTAAATTTCTGACATTTTTGACCATTGGCTACTGCTGGAATCCATGTTAATAAGATTTTTATAAGATTGATAAACCTTTGCAGATGTAGAAGGTAATGTTTGAATAGTGTGTTATAAAAAGAGATGAAAATCGAGTTTTGTAGTAAAAACAATGCATTAACTATAATGAATCTATTAATTACAATGAATTAAGTATAGTGAATCTATTAACTACAATTCGCTTTTATTAATCTTGAATACATACAGTATTAATTTGTTTATTTTCCCACTGAAACAACTGTTGAAATTCTTTTTTTTAATTTAAATTTCATGACAAACACAAATACGATTTACCAATATGAATGTATTTATTCATTTCCTACTAAACATATGATGTTTTACCTTTTTTATATTATAAATAATGATTTAATTTCTGTCTTATCTAAATTGGGCATGAAAAGGTTGTTTGATTTTTTTAATTATATAAGTAACTAAAGATAATAAATATAAGTATATTATTTTTGATAAAAAGACGTTCTGACTTTAATTCAAATATACGAATAAAAAAGATGTATTAATCCATAATTTGATTGCAAAGTACTGATTATTAATTTTAGTTTGATTGAAAAATACTTAATTGTTACACTTGAGTTTATTTCCAATATACTAATAAAAAAAGATGTATTACTACATCATTTGAAAAAAAGACGTTGTGAGTAACAATGGTTATCTAAAAATCGTTACTTAATAACCGTCCATCAATTGAAGTTAAATATTTAATTTAACAAAAATAAATACAAAGTGGAAAGAATTGTAAAAGAAAAAAAATACAAATATCTCTAAAAAACTACTTTAATAACATCAGAATTACAATGTCTGACTTTACAAACTACATAAAAATACAACGAAACATAAATAAAAGTGTTCTAACAACCAATTCCTAGAAAACGATCTTTCTTGCTCGTATATAATACCATCCAGTTCTAGACAACTTTACGATTGAAAACATGAACTGAATAAATATAGTAATAATGGATTAATGTTTTTCTTTGATTGTAAGAATCATTGAAAAAACATCAGTTCCAACTTCTTTACCAACAGATTGTTGCTAATCTATTTTCCTTTGATTGTAAGGATCTTTCGAAAAATTTATGGAAACACATTACAAAGTGATATCATTATGCATATGCAATGGAGAGATGTAAAGTGAGAACAGTTAACGGAATATATAAAGATTGAAAATGAATATTGGAAATTCCTACCCTTTTATAGGATGAATATACTAACTATTCGTCAAGTTGGTTTTCAACTTTATAAGTTGGATTTCAAGTAAATATAAAGTTGCAGCTTACTTTTGGTACTTTTTATTTATATTTAATAGAATAAAACACAATTGCAACACAAACAATAATAGTAAAATAATATTATTAAATATGTAACTAGAAAACCGTAATCATTATTTTTGGCCCTTTTTATAAGATCTGTGGAGTGCTGAAAAATTGTTGTCACACAAATGATGAAGAAAAACAGGCAAAGCATTTCTGAGTATATCTTAGAAGTTTTACATATAATAAATATCCAGTTTGACATTAATATACTTTTCAATGACAAAGCATAAATATAATAAGCAAAATAACTACATTACAATAATATTCATATTTGAAAATGTAGAAATATAAAAACATTTAAATTTCATCATCTTCGGTATTTGATCTCTAATAGATATTGATTCTTACATAACTTCTTTCACCTTCTCCTTCAAATACAATATCTTAGCCGTGATAATTTATTGCAGATTAAGATGAAATGTATTCCGATTAATGTTGCTCATTATTTGAAAATGCAAACATATAAAGAGATTTAAATTTGATCATCTTCATCAATTGAACTCCAATAAGATATTCATTCTTCCATAACTTGTTCCAACTTCTCCTTCAAATACACTATCCTTGCTCTGATCATTTGTTCCAGATTAAGATGAAATGTATTCCGATTAATGTTGCTCATTGTTTTCTACTCAAGTTCTTCAAGAAACTCCAAATCATCGGAATACTCTATTTTCTCTCGGAGGAATAATTTTTCAAAACCATTTTCATAGTTAACTATTACTACATCAAAGTCATGAGAGTAAAACCAACTTACAACATGAAGTGACTTAAAGAATTTTTCATCAATGACACTTTCACTCAAAATTTCTATTAAGAAGATTTCATCTGAATACCGAAATTCATTGTTCTCCGAAACTTTATACGCCTATGTATGAAACTGTAAATCCATCTGGACTACTATTTGAATTGATAATTACTACTGATAATAATATACATTATTTAAATACAAAATATATAAAAAATAAGACGTCATTTTCAACAATAAGTTCAAACGTGGTAATTATTATTTGTAGTGACAACAGCTAAGAGTCTATAAGACCTACTATAGAAATAAAGAATCTAAATTATTTTATTTAGAAAATAACACTAATTTATTGTGTATAATACTTATTTTTAATATTAAAGAACTAAAATAATAATAACTTTGACTCATTATATAGTACTCATAGTTATATATATCTTCAACTTCTTCTATACTCTGTTTTATAACGACTGTTCACATGTCAACAGATGTTTTTATACAAAGTGTATCACACTTTAGAGTATGTTTAATTTATTTTAAATACTCCTTACCACATGTGTTTACTTATTATTTGAATAACATAATTTCATTAAAATATTGACTTAAAAACAAAATAGAGAAGAGAAATATTTTAAAACAACAAATCTAAATACCTGTAAAATACTGGATTAATATCAAGTATGAAATTAACAATATTCGAATACAGTTGTTCACATAAAAGAAGTTTTCTAACAAAACATGAAACAAATAAAGTATGGAATTCAACAACTAACACAATTGCATTAAATATAATCACAACCAACGTTGACAATCACTAATTGCCATTCTTTATATAGATCGAAACATATCGTTTTTCTATATATATATATATATATATGTTGTCCATCTATAATAAGGACATGTACGTACCAATATTGGTTCTAAAAATCTTTCGAAAACACCAATTCCAACATCTTTACAACAAAATTGCTGGTAAATGATTTTTCTTTGATTGTAAGAATCTTTAAGAAGACTTCTTGAAATGAATTTTAACAACATATCATTATGCATCTGAGATAGAAAGTAGGAAAGTGATAATGTTTGAAGGAATATAAACTTGAAAAAGGACCGTTGAAATTCCCTGGTTTTAAATAGAGTAAAAAAATAACTATTAACATTTGCTCATTTTATATAGATTGAAACAAAATAGGAACACAAAAATAACAAAATAAGTTTTTTTTATAATGTCAAAATTTTGTAACTATTATCTTAATCATCAAATCGCATACTCTATTTTACAACTTATGTTGAGTTATCAATAGATGTTCTAACATAAACTCTGTAATGGGAAATTCATTATAATTTATATACTGGTTGACAACATCTGTTAAGTCGTAAACAACTGTTCTTACGCAACTGCCATCCATTAAGAAATTTGCAATAATATTTGACCATATGAAACAGACCTTTAAAACAGCTATTGACTTATGAACATATGTTCACAGACAACTTTGGACACGTCAGCATCACTTTTGAAACGTCACCTACAATTTTTCATACACAAAACCCCTATTATTCAATATTTCCACTAACTTATAGTATTCAAACACCAGAAAAGCGCTTCACTATCAATTACGACCTAAATCCATTCGACTACGAAATTTTAAATTTCCTGTCGTATTCGATTCCTAATTTGAATTCAATTGGTTTGTTTCAATCTTTAGCATGGATCTTCAATTAAAAACCCCTCATAACTATCTACCATATCTAGTTAAAACACAACATAACCATCAATTTCACTCTATAATCGATGTGCTCCGCAAATCCAAATACCTACCAATCCTCACCGCTAATGCTCCAATATATGTGGATACGCTGAAAGAATTCTGGAATAAAGCCGAGTGCTGAGAGAAAGACAAAACCCTTATGAAGTTGTCTCCAAAATTGGAAATACAGATATCAAGATAACACCGGAATTCATCTGCAACACATTCTCCCTAAACGATTTGCAAGGTAATATTTCTTTTCAGAAAAATGAAGTTCAGACAGAGTTAATTGAGAGAGGGTATGAAGGTCAATTGACTTCATCCACAATGTTTAAACCAAATTTCCCCCCACCAATGATGTTTTTTTTTTCATACCCTTCTTATATGTCTGTCTACAAAAACAACATCATTTAATGAGATACCATTGAAAACACAGTATCTGGGATATGCAATTTTAACGGACAGTGATTTCAACTTGTTTCAGACAGTATTTACTGATTTAGTATCTAATGTAAAGGCTATAAAATCTGGATCTCGTAATGCTTTTTTACTATATCCAAGATTGTTGAGTTTCTGCTTACAAAACCTGTTGCCTAATAATGATTTTAAAAAACGGGTAGCTATTACAATTAATAGCTTATCGAATGAAACTTTTACAAGAACGCTGGATGTTAAAAGTACAGAAAAGCTCATTAGAGGTAAAAGTTCTAAAAACAACCAAACAGTGATACTTCAACATCTGTTGTTGTAACATCTGTTGTCGGACTCAACTACTCCTGCTGAAAATGAAACCACAAACACTTGTATGGAAATCATCCCCGTGATTTCAACAAAGAAACCACCAATAAAAAAGCAAATTAAAAAGAATAGAAACACTGTATCTCTGGAGTTTCAGAAGCCAAAGGAAACTACTACAACCACACAAGAACATCAAACAGCAACTATTGATGCTTCCACTGAAGCAATGGAAATAACACCAATGACAGATATTGTCAATCTATCATCTAAACCTGATCATCATGTAAATGAAGAACACATACAAAATGACCTAGACGATTCAGTTGTACATTTGTTTAAAAGTCCTTCTCCTGGAGCTGGATCTCTTTTAACTCCACCACCGCCGCCCTCACATGCACCAACAAAATTTCCACCTACCTTTAATCCATTGTTTGAGGCAATTGATAAATCTGAAACTGAAAACAGTCACTCTCAATCACACATCACTGAGAATACACAGCAAGAAGAGAGTGTTGATGAAAGAAATCAATCATCTAGCCCACAGGCAGAGAAGACCACACTCTCGGACTTGCAAGTGAATCCTGTTGGTACTTCAAATGAAGTTTTAACTACAAGAGCTGAAACAACTGTTTCTGAGATAGAAACTGATAAGACAAATCAAGCATCCTTGCAGCAAAAAAAAAAAATTGAAGTTACAATTGAAACTGATAAGACAACAGTAACTTCTACTACAGTTGAAACTGATAACAACTCACAAAAACTTCCAGTTGCTGAAAACATTGAAACAAATACTAAAACAACTGTTGGGAATGCACAACATCCTGTTAGTTTAACGAATGCTTCCAAATATCATAATTTGGCGGAAAGGGTAACTAAACTTGAAGCCTTATTTACAAAATTAGATTAAATGAAAGAAAAGTTTATAGAGAAAATCACAGTGTCAACCAATGAACTCTGGAAATCTACTGACTCAATAATCCAGGGTCAACAACAATTAGCAGAGATCAAACACAAATATGAGATGGAGTCGTTAAACATGAAAGTGGATGCTTTATACAAAAGTTACTAAAACTGATATGAAAGCATTTAAAGATCATTTGTTAAGGACAATTGGATCTACTCCAAGTTTTGTTTTTGAAACAGACGTTGATGTTGATGAAACCAAAAAGGGGAACAAAGATCAAACAACTGATATGCAAACATCTGATAAACCAGTTTCTACTACAGTTTCAAACTCTGTTGATGAGGAAGCAAAACAATTCGCTCCTGTTTCTGTTGGGACAGAAAATATCCAAAGAAATGTTACAAGTACAACTGTATTTAGAGACTTCCCAACAATTTGCCAACATGAGCTAACAGCAATGAAAACATCAAGTATCAATGACACGGCTGTCAGAAAACAAATTGTAGAACTTGTAAAACTATCCATTCAATATTCAACAATATCAGTCACCACCACTAGAAATTCTTTTACACAAACCACAACATTGCCACATCAATCACCAATCCAAATAACATCTGCTGCTTCTTTCAACCCGGAATTGAATGTTTCGAAAACAACGGCCCTTGTAATCTACCAACCACCGTATTTAGAACCATTGGCAGCTAAGAGGGTGTTTGGGATTGAGTTTGGAAATGCAAAAGTGCTTTTGGTCAAAAGTGCTTATTGGCTTATGACTTTTTGTAAAGAAGTTTTAAAAAAAGTATTGGGATTAGCTTTTGGGATGAGAAACGTCAAAAAGTCAATAGATTGTTAATTTTTTAAGTGCTTCGCTTAACTTATTGTGAATATTGGTTGTATGAATGGTAGATTTGTAATTTTTTTTTTCCAAAACCCAAAAGCCAGGGTTTCTAACTTTTCAAAAACAGCTTTTCCACCCTTTAAAGCCAAAAGCCAAAAGTCAAAACAAAAACTGCTTTTAGGTTACACAAACAGCTTATTGACTTATTGGCTTTTTCAAAAAGCCAATAAGTGAATAAGTTGTTTTGAAACTCAATCCCAAAAACCCTCTAAATATCCTCTTGAAATATTAATAATCAAACATGAGATAGAATCTTTCTACTTAACAGACGATCCTTCATCATTAACTTTCACATCTATTGAAGGTTTCGACAAACCTATGAATATTGATGAGTATTTGGAGATCAAACGGCAAAAGACTAAAATGAGTATCAAAACCCTATGCAAAGGCAAAGATAACATGACGGCTCATGGAATCCAGCAAGAACTGCTTCATAAGCTTAGTAAAATACAAGACTTTGCGTTGGAACTGAGCCAGAAAATGCATGAGAGAAATACAACTTCTAAAGTGGAGAGAAGTGTAAGAAAAGAATTCATAGATCATCTTTTAAATCTCAAATTTTACAACGTCACTGAAAGAGAATTTGCTGGATGGACTTCTGAAGAACTCAGGGCTGAAATATACAAAATTGAAGGCTTGCTTAAAGATCATAAGAATCAGAAAAAAAAACTCCAGCTAACTCGAAGAAGGACAAAGAAAATGAAGCTAAAAAAGATTTAAAATTGAAGAGAATGAGACAAGAGTTAGTTGCAGCAAAATATGGTGAAATGAGATATGTTGCCAGATGGTCTGAATTAGTTTTGGTTGAAACCTACAAACTACTGGAGATAAACAGACAAAAGAATCCAACTCTGCCAAGAAAAGCCAATTTATCCTGATGAACACCAAGCTCCTAAGCAGAACACTCAAAAGAAACGTGGTTCCTCATCAACAAATCTTACCAGAAAAACAATCAATCAAATCAAAAAAGTGAAGACTCAAGATTAATTTACAATTGAGATTTGACAATAGATGATTGTTTAGGATTAAATAACTGATTTCATTCAATCGTTGTTTGTTTGTAGTATAATGTGTTTTAAAAGAACAGATGTTATATTTTGATAATATAACAAAGTTAAAAACTTTGATTAAAATGTTTTCATATTAAATGAAACGGCAGAGTTTTGAATCACAAATTATTATGATAAAAACATTTACTTTCAACCTTTTCAATAAACACATGATTTGCTAAAAGTTGTATCTCGAGATTACTATCGGAGTTGGAAACATATGTATGTACTTGATAAAAATATGAATGTTAAAAACATCTCAAAACTAATTAAATGCCCAATATTTACTTAAATTAAGTATTTAAAAACAATAGACTAAAGGTATTACCCGAAAACTAATGATAATATTCATAGTAATAAACTTCAAGTACAAAGTGATGACTTGAAACTAATTGCCATCTTACAAAATATTACTCCCTCCGTCCCATTAGAAGTGTCCATATTCCCTTTTTTATTTGTCCCATTTCATGTGTCCACTTTCAAAAATTTTAAGCCAATTTCCAAAGTTACCCTTAAAAACACAACTAAAATAAACAAAGAATATGATGGGCCCACATATGACAAGGGTATTATTGTCATATGGCAAGCAAAAAAAGCAATCATTTAATATGCCTAAAACTTTGTGTTTTTCAAACCAAGACACTTATAATGGGACGGAGGGAGTAATATTTTCCTGCTAAAATCGCATACAGATGGTTCAAGTTTAGACATTCCCAAAAATTAAACTTTCTATTAAATTTTCATAGAACCTTTACTCCATAATTACATAATTTTTCATCCTAGAAAATCTTCTTCGGGTTCTTTTGGCAGTAAACGATAGCTCATTAACATTTAAAATATTGGCGTCTTCAATACTCATTTTTCCATCGGGCCTTGTACCAGAATCCTTTAAAGTTTCATCGACGGAAGACTCGGTAGTAATAGAAAAAACATCCTACAAAAAAATAAAAAATAAAAACTACTGAACTATTGAAACGAAGAAAACAAACTCTTTGGATAGCTTAAAGAACTAGAAAAAATGTATACTCACTTTTGATAACATTTGGAAAGCATCATCAGAAAGTTCATCAAGCTTAGCACACTTGTATTGATCATCTTCCTGACTAACCTAAGAAGTGATCAAACCAAACCAAAAAAAGTAACACTCAACTTCAATTTTTTTTTTACCAAATTTAACAAAACAACTCAAAAGTAATTAAATACCTCTCCAGAATTATCATTTTCATAATCACTGCCCATAACCAACTCAGCAATTATTGCAGGATCATCATATATCTTTTGAACAGTGTAGACAGGGTAGTCATTTTTAAGATTGTATTCGGAAACTTCAATCTTGAAAGCCAAAACCTTATTAGTAGCCGAAATAATTCTTGGGGAAAGCCTTCAGTATCATCAAGCTTCATCTGTCTTTCCATTATATCACTTGCCGATGAACCAAAAATACTGGACACATCTCTATCAAACAACATAAATGACACACTACCACTCTGATCCTGAACCCTGACTTGAACCTTAAACCTGAGATAAATAACTTACAATAAGTTAACCGTAATCTTATAAAACATGAAAAAATTGTAAATAAACATTTTATCTTACTTTGTTGTAATTGATTTACATTCACACTCGCATTTAGGACAAACCAAAGCTGTAACAGGCAACTCGAGAATTTGTTTAGAAACTTTTAAAAAAGTTTGTAACTACTCTGATTTAGTTAGAACCTTTCTGAAGCATTGTTGCAAGCAACATAAAATCAACCATACCCTTGTTGCACAAGTTTTATACTTGCAAACACAACACAACACATTGTCTGCAATACAACAATATATTGATCATTATTTCGAATCAGATATAAAAAACAAATTAAATGTAATAAACAAATAAACAAATATGAAATCTATTAAAAAATATTGAAACCGTTTATATGTCGCTAAGTTCGTCAATATCTTTCTTCGGAGTTGAAACAACGAATTCTTAATGCAATGAGTAAACAGAGTCAGATGAACGTAGTGTTTGATATGTAGAACCAGATTCTTGAACTTGCTTCTTAAGAAGACTGAAAAATGGTAAAAAGAATTAACATAAAAAATGACCTAAGAGACTCAAAAGAATGACAAAAAAAAAGTTGTACATTTTCTGTATAAAATTGTTCTAAATATTGTACCTCCTCCTTATTTGCTTAACTTCATCAATTTCTACATTCAGAAACAGTCGAGTTCCATACTTTTCACTTTGTACGGTAATTTGTTCTATATATAACAATATACGACTTTGTTTCACGTTAAAAATTATTTAAAAATACGCAAAACTAACACAAAGTTACCTTTCCAGTCCTTAAATTTAGCATGCTGTATAACAACCATCACATGCTCATTAGCAGGGTTATTAGAAATGAGCTTCTTAAACAGTACTGCATAATCATTCCACATTGTACATCTTAAAATGGTACCTCAACATGCAAACAATAATTTTAAGATTGTAAATACATATAAAAAAGTGAAACTCAACATTACATTTACAACATTTATTACATCACTAAACAACATACAAGTCCTTTAACTTAAGAGAATATTCTTCATCACATTTACTACACCACTTCATTAATTCTTACCATTTATTACACAAATGATTATATGTATTAAGTTTTGAAAACATTACAACAAACAAAATTTATAAAAAATACAGGTCAAAGCTTACTCCAAATCTTGAAGATTAAAGTTCATCCGTTGGGTTAATTTTGAACCTTTTCCAAAAACATCCAAATCACCATACCAAATAAGACTACCAGTAACATCTGCAGCAAAAATACAAAATAAAACTATATCAAAAATCTATACAAATTAAACCATCAAAAAGCTTAGTAACATAAAATATGAGAATAGACTAACCAACAGTAAATAGTTTATTTGCTTCTCCACTCAAAATATCTTTAAATGAATTGAACCTGAAAGCATACTCAACACCTCCCCATCGGACATTATGCTTCACAGTAGTACAACGATAAAAAACGATTTTAAAAACATGCGCAACAACAGTGAATGTGTCCTTGTTTTCACCAACACCAAATTTGGAGAGAACAACAACATCATCTTCATGAACTTTAGTGTCAAATTGTTGCACCAAATGACCTTTAATATAAGCCTGAATCTTATCACCCTGGAATAAACATAAACAAAAGACAAACATCAAACACAACAACTTTATCAAATTTCAAATTATAGATATAAGTTTATAATATGAACGTAAGATAACAACATTAAACTAAAACAATATATATAAAAAAACATAAACAATCATATCCATGACCATACCTTCTCATCGATCAATATGAGGTCCATCTTAAAATTTTGTTTCCATTTTCATATAACACGTGCCTTTATACTCCACATATCTTTCCGGGGTTCAGATCACAAATAAAACTGAGACTATTGTTGACAGCTTCCATTGATATGGTTTCAATATATTTATTTACTTATACAAAGATGAGACAAGGGTTAGAAGACACGTTGTAGAAATTTAGAAGGGTTATGTTGTTATGTCCTTATAGGATATATTTATAAAGGAAACATGTTGCTATGTTTACCATTGCAACAAAACTAAGTGCCACACCCCCATATGTTAATTTAAAAATTCCCTCTTAAAAATTCAAAACTTAAGGACTTAAGACATACTTTTAAAATTCTATTCTTATTATTATTTTATTATTATTATTATTCTATAGTTATAAATCACAAATTTTTTTCAGAAAAAACTATAAACCACAAAATCTGTTTTACATCATCTGTTGGCTTATAAAACAGATGTTGTGAAACAACTGTAATACCGTGTGCTAACCTTTCAAAGTTGTTATCATTAAATTTGGACTTTTGGGCCTCTATTTTACCAGATACAGTATTTGATGGTACGAACAAAGTCTGAAGAAATTTAAAAACTGATTTTATACTGGGTTGTGTTATTATTTATTTATTTACTAATATTAATTGGAACTTAGCGCTTATTTATTAAAAATGGTTTTCAAACTTTTATTAATGTTGTTTATTTATCAAAATAAATGACGCTACATAAAATTCTTTAGAAAATAAGAAACTGATTTTGAAGACGGTTTATATAACGTAGTTTCTCAACTTGAATATTATTGATCAATGGAACAAAGTATATAAAATGATACAATGTTATATCCTTTATAAAATCAATTAATAATTAATAATAATAACAAAAACAATATTTGCTCTCAAAACTCTTATTATTTGCAGCTCAACCCGGTTAATCTTCAAATTCGTAAACCCGCTTCCCTATGATAATTTAAAACTTTCCTTCTAAAAAATTCAAAAGTTAGGGCTTATTTGTATTATAAATCCAAAGATCTGTTTTACTACATCTGATGACATGTAAATAGATATTCCCAATACACCTGTCATCCAATATAACTTCAGATGTAATGAAAAAACTATCATCCAAAAAAGAATTTCACTTAGAATTAGAAATATGCACGTAAATGAATTAAGTAATTAATAATAATAATAACAACAACAATATTTGTTCTCAATACTCTTATTATTTACAACTCAACTAGGTTAATGTTCAAATTGGTAAACACGCTTCCCTATTATTTCCAACTCTTATTATTTACAACTCAACCAGCTTATTCATTTATCAAAATGAACCGAATTTTTATAAGATAGTTTCTCAACTTCAATATTATTGATCAATAGAACCAAGTATATAATAATAAAATGTTAAATATTATATAAATAAATTAATAATTAATTAATAATAAGAAGAATAACAATATTTGTTATCAAAACTCTTATTATTTGTAATTTGCAACTCAACACTGTTAGTGTTCAAAATCGTAAACACGCTTACCTATGATAATTTAAAACTTTCCCTCTAAAAAATTCAAAAGTTAGGACTTATTGATCAAAAATGCTTTTTAAATAATAATTATTATTATTTATGAACTCAACCCGGTTAATGATCAAATTCGTACACACGCTTCCCTATGATAATTTAAAACTTTCCCTCTTAAAAATTCAAAACATAGGACTTATTGATCAAAAATGGTTTTTAAATAATAATAATTATTATTTATTTATGAACTCAACCCGCTTAATGTTCAAATTCGTAAACACGCTTCCCTATGATAATTTAAAACTTTCCCTCTTAAAAATTCAAAACTTAGGGCTTATTTGTTAAATATGGTTTCCAAACACTTATTAATATTATTACTTTATCAAAATGAAATGATGCTACATACAAAAATTTAGAAAATAATATACTAATTTTGAATAGGATTCTTATAAAATTTGTTCACATTTTGAATATTATTGATCAATACAACCAAGAAACAATAACAACCACAATGTTATATCTTATATAAATGAATTAATTAATAAGAAGTTTTGAAAATATTTACACTCAAAACTCTTATTATTTGCAACTTAAACCCGGTTTAATTTCAAATTCATAAACTCGCTTCCCTAAGAGAATTTAAAACATTCCTCTAAAAAACTCAAAAGTTAGGGCTTATTTGTATCATGAATCCAAAGATTTGTTTTACAACATCTGATGACATGTCAACAGATGTTATAAATACAGTTGTCATCGAATAAAACTTCAACCCTGTTAATGAATTACTTGATTAACAATAATAACAATAAAAATATTTGGTCTCAAAACTCTTATTATTTGCAATTTGCAATTCAACCCGCTTAATGTTCAAATTCCTAAACACGCTTACCTATGATAATTTAAAACTTTCCTTCTAAAAAATTCAAAATTTAGGACTTATTGATCAAAAATGGTTTTTAAATAATAATAATAATAATTATGATTATTATTATTATTTATGAACTCAACCCGCTTAATGTTCAAATTCGTACACACGCTTCCATATGATAATTTAAAACTTTCCCTCTTAAAAATTCAAAACTTAGGACTTATTGATAAAAAATGGTTATTAAATTATTATTATTATTTATTTATGAACTCAACCCGCTTAATGTTCAAATTCGTAAACACACTTCCCTATGATAATTTAAAACTTTCCCTCTAAAAAATTCAAAACTTAGGGCTTATTTGTTAAATATGGTTTTCAAATATTTATTAATATTATTTCTATAAAAAATGAAATGATGCTACATACAAAATCTTTAGAAAATAATATACTGATTTTGAACAGGTTTCTTATAAAATTGGTTCACATTTTGAATATTATTGATCGATACAACCAAGAATATATAATGACACAATGTTATATCTTATATAAATGAATTAATTAATAATAAGTTTAGAAAATATTTACTCTCAAAACTCTTATTATATGCAACTAAACCCGGTTAATCTTCAAATTCGTAAACCCGTTTCCTTAAAATAATTTAAAACTTTCTCTCTAAAAAACTCAAAATTTAGGGCTTATTTGTATTATGAATCCAAAGATCTGTTTTACAACATCTGATGACATGTAAACAGATGTTCTCAATACAGCTGTCATCGAATAAAACTTCAACCCTGTTAATGAATTACTTGATTAACAATAATAACAATAAAATATTTGGTCTCAAAACTATTATTATTTGCAATTTGCAATTCAACCGTGTTGATGTTCAAAATCGTAAACACACTTCCCTATGATAATTTAAAACTATCCCTCTTAAAACTTTAAAAGTTAGAGCTTATTTATTAAAATTTATTATTATTATTTATTTATAAAAATCAAAGTATGCTACATAAAAATCTTTAGAAAATAACCAACTGATTTTCAACAGATTTCTTATAAAATAACCTCTCAACTTGAGTATTATTGATCAATACAATGTCATATCTTATATAAATTAATAATTCCTAACGACAATAATAACAATATTTACACTCAAAACACTTATTATTTGCCACTCAGCCCCATACACCCCTAAGTGAAGACACGTCTTAGGTGCTCTCCCACAAGTAACACTGGGTAGCCAGAGCCAACAGTTCTAGGGAAAACCTGATCCCTCATCCGTCCGTAGGCACGACAGTGAAGAATCAGTAAAACCCCAGTGAAACAGGGATCAAACCTGGCACCTCAAAGAGGTTAGGCTCTACCCAACCATAATATTCCATGTCTCACAATGGTGGTTTTCATATACATTTAAAGGGATCTAATGAGCCGTTAAAACTAATGAATACATGTTTCACGTTACACATAGTATAAAATCTCCAATATTAAGTATTTGCGATAACCAAATCCCTATTGTCCATATCTCTAATTCCAAAAGTTTATGCGCTAATTTCAACCCCCAAAGGCTAGTTCCTAGATCTCTTGTTTATGCGACTCAAATTAATTGTGTGATTGCCTCACGATGACATGCATGTGAACTTTTAATGCATGTTTGGATAAACTTATTTCCTCTTCTTATAACTTACTAACTTCTTAAGAAGCTAATAAGGAGAAAAATAGTGTTTGGGTAATGGTTTGAAAATGAGTTTTTGTCCTTTGAAAAGGAGATAAGTTATAAGTTGGAAATTGTAATTTATTGATTAAGGAGAAAAGGAGGTAGGAAATGAGATAAGGAGATAAGTTAGATGGAGAGCCAAACATGCCATTAGTCAAGTGTGATATTTCTAGCTATTACTATAAATCACTTGCTTTGATTTGATTATGCTTATTCCATATAGCGGTAAAATTGTGCTTCATTTTAATGCTACTAGTGTTGGACTCTGCTGAACTATAGAAGAATAGATGATTGGAAAGCCAAAACATGGTATCATTTGATCACCAGTAAAACTGTGCATTGACCGGTAAAACTGTGCTTCATTTTAGTGCTACTAATGTTGGACTTTGCTGAACCATAGAAGAACAGATGATTGGAAAGCCAAAACATTTTATCATCTGATCACCAATAAAACAGTGCATTGAAGAAACAGATCCTCCCAAAGACTATTGACCTAACAACTGCGGGTGAAACCACTATTGCTGAAACGAGCTTACCCAAGGTCTGCTGGAATACATCTGCTGATGAAGAATGAAAGATTTGTTGAGGACAAAGTCTGCTAAAAAGATACAAGCTCTGTTGAAGCTCAACCGTACTTAGGCTTCAACATATGTTATTTTAATAGAACATTGTTTCTAGTTAGCAGATGTTATAGTTTGTTAATAGGTTGTTAGTTGTCGTTGTTAAGGTGATGTCAACTTAGATCATCAAAGGTTTAGATTGTAGTATAAATAGAACAATGTCTGTACTGTTCTATTCATCATCTTCATTCATCTTTTTTGTACGAACAAATCTAAGTGATCAGGTTGAGGGGGAGTTGTAGTCACTGTACTGTGATGTAATCTGTGTTGATTATATTGATAAAGTATTTTGATAAAAACATGCTTCTGTTTGTCATTACTATTTCCGCTGCACTTTCCATTTATAAACTACCTTTCATTTACTATTTCATTGAATAACTTTCATAACAATCAAGAGTTAATGGCCAAAATCGTCACCGAGGTTTGGCCAGTTTTGTCACATCAGTCCAAAATAGTTTTTTTTTTGACATCTGGGTCCTTCAGGTTTACTTTCTGTTGCCAATTTGTCCCTAACACTAACCCTAGTTAAATTATGTCGTTAACTTTGGGGGTATTTGTGTCTTTTTGCCTTACCCCAAAACCACAACCAAGACTAAAACGAAATCGTACCCGTGATCTGACCCAGTACTTGAAAACCTCTCGGAATCAACAACACCAACCGCCATGACTATCGCAGCCTGGACCCACCACGAAAACCACCACTACCCGACGCTATAACCACCACCACAACCGATTCGTGAGTTAACCACCACCACCCTCGTCTCTGTCAGCATTCACGACCACCATCCCTGTCACCGCCGGCCTTCAACACCATTCCCCACGACCCTAATCTGCTCGGACCAACCACCGCTGAGACCAACCTATCCCAAACAACCCGCCGAGACCAAACTATCTACAACAATCTTTAGAGCCTTCAGTCCTCAACCACCTTTGACCACCACAATCTTTACCATAACAACTCCCACACTATCATCATTCTAACCACCATTATCACCCATAACCACCACCACAAGAACCAACCGTCATTAACTACCTCTAAAACCCGAAACCAAACCACCACTAAAGAAAAAGGATATCGGATTTTACCTTAATTAATCAGTGATCCGTAATGAGGCTGACATCATTACCGCCGCTGTACAAAACCACAACCTAAACCAGCCTTCTGTCAACCACCGTGAGCCGCCATCATTCGTCATCGGTGGTGTGAGCCTTGTCAGAGTGTTGATTAGAAAACTAATATGATCTGTTTCTCCTTTACTCTCTCTCTCCCATGCTCTTCCTCTCTTTCTCCGTCTCTCTCTCTCTCTCTCTCATGTTTCGTGTTCTCTCTCTAGATCTGGTCCCTCTCTTTGTTTCGATTCTCTCTCTACCTCTCTCTCTACATTTCTCTGTATTTTGTGAAGTGTGTGTGGTGTGTCTGAGGAAGAAAAGTGGTTTAAAAGGGGGCAGATAAAAATACACAAATACTCCCAAACTTAATGACATAATTTAACTGGGGTTAGTATCAGAGATGAATTTGACAACAAAATGTAAACCTGAATGATCCAGATGTAAAAAAAACTATTTCGGACTGATGTGGCAAAACTGGCCAAATCTCATGAACGATTTTGGCAATTAACTTTAACAATCAAACGCAGATTCTAACAACTAATTTAATCTTTTGTTCATTTTAACCTACCTGCCATTCTTATCCCTGCTGATGAAAACCCTTGATTTTTTAATAGACTCTTACGGTTGACTGATGTTTCAGCTGTTAGTGGTCAGTTGTTCATTTGATCATTGATGCAGATTAGCTTTCAGCTCGTATTTTCATATAGATGTCGTTCCCCAGTGTTTGAAAAATTGATTGATAAATTAACTACCGAACTCGAAGCACAGTGATATCGTTTACACGGGCCTAATTAATAAGCATTTCAGTCGACATTAATTGTGTCGATATATAAAAGAAGTAGGCACAAGTGCACAACTACACAAGTCTGATTTTTCTTGACATGTTGCGTTAAAAAGAACTATCAATTAATAGAACATCATCCTTATAATTAGTCTCTACACTTCATGATATTAGATGGCAGGGGCCCATAAATTATAAATATACTTTCACCACTTAGCTTTAATCCAAACAATTAAATAGTGATCAATTTGTATGTATACAAAATAAGACGAGCCAAATATTTGACTAAAATCGATACAAAAGTGTCTGTTTAAAGATTCAAAATAGAATATGTTGTTTCACTAAAAGCACAATTAGCTTTTTTTTTATATGTAAGGGGGACGGAGCGCTCCACTTGGTTTTTTTCAACTTCACTGGTTTCTACCAATGCTGCACTGTCACATCACTTACTTATTCACTTCACTGAAATAGTTTTTTGGAGGTTGCATTCCACTGGAAATAAAAATAGAGAAAAAGACAAAAGGGGGAGAGACAAACTCACGGGGACCCATCTGTTAACAATCTTACAAAAACCCTTCACGGATCCACGTACCCCCAGCACCACCGACGGCAGTATTACCGTGCTGGTAGTAGAGTACCCGTGAGCATTTCTGGTTGTGCCCCGTCCCTCCTAATGGCTCTTTTTTTTAGTTGTAAAATTCAAATATTCTTTCGAATTGGACAAAAATTTCAGTCTTAGTGTTATACATATGAATATTATTTTATGCTAAATGATATGCCATGATTGTTTCAAACGGTTAGAATATTTCATCCACATTTAATAATACACCATGCCTTGAGTATGCTTAGTCATATTTGCCCTAATTTGACCACAAACTTAGATTTCTCCACCACCTTCATTTCCTCCCTCTTTCCTAAAATGACCATATATATACACACCCATGTATTCACACACCCATATACACACAATCATTATTCAACTTAGGTACAAAATACACATAAACTGAGAAACAATCACACCAATTTCTTAAAGAGGGTTTGATACTTCATACTTTGGTGTGAAAAATGGAACACCAAAAGATAGTTGCAACAAAATCAATGACCAAAATCTTAAAGTATCTTCCAAGAGCAACATCATCTGTTTCATTCCAAAGTCCTCCACTTTACAGTCCAACAAAAGATAAGAAACCATATGAAAAACCCCACAAATCGAATCTCGGATTAATCGGCCCCATACCTTCCATAATTCCACCTGAAACTCGCCGAAAAATCAAGAACGACTCAAAGGTCACACTTTTACTCGAACCACTTCTCCAAGAGTCTCTTGCATGGGCCATGTCAAGTGCAAACACTACAAGAAACTCACTGGAGCCAATAATATAAAAACAAACAACCGAACAATAACTTTTCAAGAACTACATCATATACATCGGTAAGAGCTTGTAAAACCGAAGAAGATCAAGCAAAGGTGGGGAAAGTTGATCCGGTGGTGGTAAAGAGCAAGAAGAAATCTGGGATCAGGAGCTTATTCAGTGGTGGTAGGAGAAAGTGTGAGGAAACCGACGAGAAGTCAACGGTGGGGTTGACTGTTGAGAAGGGTCCTTGTTTGAGGACAATGAAGAAGTTTTCTAGTGGGAGAGATGCGTTTATGAGTTTTGATTGGACGACTCAGGTTACACCGTTGGATGGAAGCGATGGTGAAGAGGTCGTGATGCCTTCGTCTGCACCGGTGATGATGAGAAACAAAGAGGTTGGTGATAATTTTGTTAGGGTTGGAGGTGTGAATATAGAGCCAAGAAAGGGAAGTAAATTTGTGGAAGAGAAGAACTATGGCTCAACCTCAGCCTCTTCAAGTGCATGTTGCGAATTAATTAGCTTATCTTTTTCTTTTTTTGGTTTTGATGATATGTGGGTGACTTTTCTTCAGTTTTTTGATGACTTTGATATGTAAATATTGAGAAATATTTAAGTCATTTTGTATGAAATATGAAGTATTTTGTCATTTTGTATTTCACTTAAGCCATATTTAGGTGTTCAATTAATGCCTCTTTTTCTTATAGTTGTGCCATTCGAATCCTTTGAATTAGGAAAAAAATTCTTAAACCCCACTATTCATATGCTAGTTATATTATTCATCATATTATACTAAAAAAATTGCTAATATCATTTCAAACGGTTAGAATATTTTATACATACTAAATAATATACCATGCAACAAATAATATATTAGGCATATCTTCCATAATTTGACCCTTAACTTGGATTCCTTTACCAGCCGTTTAATTGGTTCAGTTTATTTGATTAAATTATTAGCTAGTTTTTATTTTGGTTAGTAACCAAACTCAAAACGTGGCTAACATATTGCTTAGAAACGTATAAAATAAAAGTATAAAAAGGTATAAATATATTAATATATGAATGGTTCGGTTCGGTTTTGGTTTAGTAATTTCGGTTAATTAAGTCTACAAAAATTGATATTCTTTAAGTTAGTTCAGATTTTGATTGATTTGGGTTCGGTTTCGTATGCTTAATTAAGGTTTCGTTTTGGTTTTGGTTTTGGTTTGTGGTTCAGTTATTGCTAACCCCTAGATATTGTTAATCACGTAACACATTAATTTTTTTTAGTTAAAAGTTGGCACATTAGATATTGTTAATCACGTAACACAACTTTTTTTAAATTAAAAAGTTAGCACATCCTCAAATTAAAAATATAAATTTTGTAAAAATATTAACGTATGAAAAAGTTATGATCGTTTAATATTTGTGGGAGTATAGTTGGCTTAAAATAATGTGCCCACATTTTTACTCAACCCAAACCCAAAAATTTTGAGGAATTTTTGAGACGACCATGAATAGACCACTTAGATAATTTAATCCCAACTATCAAATGGTTATTAATTTGTATATATACGAAAGAAGGTGAGTTACTAATACCCAACTAACTAATATGGATCTATTAATTTGGAAATTAAAAAATCTAAATAAAATATGTTGTATTTCACTAGCTTAAAAAAAAAATTGTAACTTATTTTAAAAATAGTAGCTTTTTTTCTAAGGATGTGTCGTGATATTCAAAATTTTGAAATGGCCTAAATTTTAATTTCAATCTTCTGCAAGTTTGTATTTGTTATTACTAGTTAATATAATATGATATGAAAGTTTCATACGGTTATAATATTTTATGCACATTAAATAATATGCCATGCAACAAATAGCATTTTAGACATATCTGCCATAATTTGACCCCAAACTTGGATCTCTCCACCCCCTCATTTCGTCCCTCTTTCATAAAACGATAATATATGCATATCACCATATGCATATATCCCACATATATATACACAATCTTTGTTCATTTTAGATACAAAATACATATTAAACTAAGGAATCACACCAACTTCATACTTTGGAGTGAAAAAATGGAACACCAGAAGATAGTTGCAACAAAATCAATGACCAAAATCTTGAAGTATCTTCCAAAAGCAACATCATCTGTTTCATTCCAAAGCCCTCCACTATACAGTCCAGCAAAAGATAAAAAACCATCGGAAAAAACCCAACAAATCCAATCTCGGTCCCATACCTTCCATAATTCCACCTGAAACTCGCCGAAAAATCAAGAACGACTCAAAGCTCACACTTTTACTCGAACCCACTTCTCCAAGAGTCTCTTGCATGGGTCATGTCAAGTGCAAACACTACAAGAAACTCACTGGAGCCAATAACATAATAACAAACAAACCAACCAATAAGTTTTCAAGAACTATGTCGTATACACCGGTAAGTGCTTATAAACCCGAAGAAGATCAAGAAAAGATGGTGAAAGTTGATCCAGTGGTTGTAAAGAGCAATAAGAAATCTGGGATCAGGAGCTTATTATTCAGTGGTGGTAGGAGAAAGTGTGAGGAAACCGAAGAGAAGTCAACGGTGGGGTTGACTGTTGAGAAGGGTCCTTGTTTGAGGACAATGAAGAAGTTTTCTAGTGGGAGAGATGCGTTTATGAGTTTTGATTGGACGACTCAGGTTGCGCCCTTAGATGGAAGCGATGGCGAAGAGGTAATGGTGAGAAACAAAGGAATTGGTGATCATAGTTTTGTTACAGTTGAGGTGTGAATATAGAGCCAAGAAAGGAAGTTAATTTGTGGAAGAGAAGGACCATGGCTCAACCTCAACCTCTTCAAGTGCATGTTGCCAATTAGGGTTTTTTATTTTTTGGTTTTGATGATATGTGGATGACTTTTCTTAAATTTTTGATGACTTAAATATGTAAATATTGGGAAATATGTAAGTCATTTTGTATGAAATATGAATGAAGAATTAATGTTTTATTTACAATTGTGAAATGTCGGTTATGATTTTGAGAATATGTAGAAATTTAGGGTTTCACTCACAACAAACAATACTGAATCAACATAGACTCATAACAAGAACAAAAAATGTAGGCGATAAAAATGGTGACAAAATCTTATTTAAACCCAAACCAAAAAAGTACTCATCAAACCCAGATCTCGGCAAATCATTGGGATCAATAAACCAATACAAAGTTTAGTCTATGATCTGCTGATTATTTAGATCAGCAGATAAAGACTATGAAATAAAGGAAATGCAACTTACAACAACGAAGAACATAGGGTGAAAACCCTAGACAAATACAGTATGAAACCCTAGACGAATATAGAGAACTTGAGGGAAAAATAACAAAAAAATGTGACTAATAACAACGAAGAGAGAGAAGCTGAATGTTTTAAATACTCAACTCTCGAAGCTTCCACCAAGTTGCAATCCAACGAATGTAAATCATCTTATCCAACGGCTCACAACGAACATCAACAACCTGCCAACCACTTAACAATAACAAGCCATGGACCAGGCCAAGGCCCACAAACATTATATCTCTATAATAAAACCATCGGCCCATTATAAATAAGCACAAGAATTAAGCCCATTAGAATGAGCTCAACACCATTAACCTAGTAATTGAATTATATAACATATATTATTTTCAACATCCCCCTTAATTCAGTTACTAAACATATTGCTCAGACACAACTTATTACACAAGATCTCATGTTGACCACTATACAACCCTTAAGTAAAGATATGAGCAACTTGCTAATCTGACGTTACTTTAACAGCTTGAACAAAACCACTACTCATCTTTTCCTGCGAAAGTGAAGATCTATCTAAAAGTGTTTTTGTTTCGATCATGAAACATTGGTTTTTTTGCTATTGAAATAGCTGATTTACTATCACAAAACAAAGTCAAAGGCAACTTACTTTCAACCCCTAACTCCTTTAATAAGTTAGACAACCATATAAGCTTACAGGTTGTTGAACACATAGCTCTATATTCAGCTTCGGCTGAAGATCGAGCTATAGTGCTTTGTTTCTACTTTTCCAGGACACAAGACATTCTCTTAGAAACACACAGAACCGTGTTACTGATTTTCGAGTTGTAAGACATTTAGCCCAGTCAGTATCTGAATATGCTGTCAAAGCTAAGTCTTTTCCCTTTTTAAACATAATACCCATTCCAGGAGATGAACAAATATCTAAGTAATCTCAAAGCTATTTGCAACACAGTTTCAGTTGGTTTATGCATAAATTGACTTAAAAACTATACTGCATAGCTTATATTTGGACGGGTTAGTGACAAATAAATCAATTTTTCTAGCTTTTGAAAACTAGTAACATCTTCTAAATATTTCTCAGTTTTACTAGTTTTCATAGTTTACACATAATTCTATTCTATTGGAATACTGAACAGGCCTACAGCCAAGGTATCCAAACTCAGTTAAGAGATCAAGACAAAACTTTCTTTGATTAAGACATATTCCAGTTTCAGAATATAAGACTTCAATACCTAGAAAGTATTTTAACTTTCCTAAATCTTTAATTTGAAAACTTTCTTTTTCAAGTTTCTTTACATTATCAATTTCAAGACTCACTATCACCTGTTATGACTATATCATCAACAAAAACATGCAATACTACAAACACATCCTTATTAGACTTTACAAACATAGAATAGTCACAAACACTTTGAACAAACCCTATGTTTTTTAACACATCAATAAGCTTTACATTCCATTTTCTTGGAGTTTGTTTGAGACCATACAAAGACTTAACAAGTTTGCACACTTTAGACTCATTTTCAGAAGAGTACCCTTCTAGAAGTTGCATATAAACATCCTCAGTTATAGACCCATGCAAGAAAAGCATTGTTGATATCAAGTTGAAATAAAGTCCAATTATTTTGAACAGCAATACTGATGACACATCTAACTTTGACCATCTTAACTACAACAGGAGAAAAGGTTTCTCCAAAGTCTATACTCTTTCTTTGGTTGTAGCCTTTTGCTAAAAGCCTAGCCTTGTACCTATCAATCTATTATCAATCTCTCCTTAGATCTATATTTGATTATATAGACCCATTTGCACTTAATTGCCTTTCTACCAGTTGGTAGATCAGTGACAATCCAGGTGTTGTTTCTGTACAAGGCTTCCATCTCATTGTTCATAGCCTCTATCCAATTTGGATCTTTTGAGGCTTGATAATAAGATGTTGGTTCAACAGTCTATTAACATTAGACACAAAACACATGTTTTCAAAAGACAAGTTTGAATAATTAACTACTTTTTCAACCCCAATATTTAGCCTTGCCTTCAATAACATAATTCCTAAATTTTTTTAGGCAAAACAGGCTCCCTGGTTGACTGTCTAACAGAAGTAGTCTTATTTCCCTGAGGAGTAATAGTCTCTGTCTAACATAAGTACTCTTATTTCCCTCAGAGTAAAAGTGTCATCACTTGGTCCTTCTAAAGCTAAGAAGCTAGAGTCTCTACCTACTGTACTACCAGGTTGCTGATCATGATATACCTCACTGTCAGCTCTGGGAGAGTTGTCTAACTGCTCCTCAGCTGAGTGATCATGAGCACTATTAGTTCCCCTTCATCATCGAGAAGACTAGTTATACCTTGCATATTAGTGTCACTTGAAGAAATTTCATTTTCAAAATAATCAAATAAGTATAAATGGTTTAGATTTTCAAAAACAGTTTCTTTATATTCAGTTTTAAAAGGATATATGTTTTCATAGAATTTGACATCCGTTGAAAACTCAATCCTTTTTGTTTCTAAACACAAAAAGTTGATAACCTTTTTTAAAAAAGAATATCCTATTAAAACACTTTTATCAGCCCTGCTACACAACTTACCAGGACAATCTAAAACGGATTTAAAACATAGACAACCAAAATTCCTTAAGTAACTTAAAGTGGGGGGGGGTGGGGACCCATGAACTAACTTATATGTACTCTTACCAGCTAACCAGACGAAGGAATCCTGTTAATAAGATACGCAGCAGTAAGCACACAATCAGACCAATACCTAAGAGGAACACCACTTTGAATAGTAAAGCCTAGCAGTGTTTTAAGAGATGCCTATGCTTTCTCTCCACAACACCATTTTGTTGAGATGCCTATGCTTTCTCTCCAAAACACCATTTTGTTGTGGAGTATAAGCACAAGAAATCAAAATGTAAAATGTCACACCCCGACAGTGCACAGCGGAAAAACAAGTCATGATGGTACAGGAAGTTGTTACGACAAAGTTTAGCAATTCACATATATTTACTATGGGCATCTTGCTACCACCCTCTAGTTAAACATATTTTATTTTCGTGGTCAGTGAAAGTTGTTAAAAACAAGAAAACATGTTCCACCAAGATGAAGCGAAAGTTAAGAGTTAGCAATGTTTTACAAAATAAAGAAAAACATAGTTTTTAGAAAATGAACAGTCCCAAAATCATGTCCATAGTAGTGTCCTGCTAAACCCACTCTATAAACCCTTATGCATCAGTATCTGAAAAACATGCTTAAAAACATCAACATCATGTTGGCGAGTTCACAGGTTTAAAATAATCAACAAACTTTCAAGTTTAAAAACGTATGATCAAGTATTACTAAAAGAGAACCAAGTAGACTCGCGAAAATCTAACAAGTATGATGTATCCTAAGGCTCCTAATCAAACCATAACTCTTCTTCCCAGGGGTGACCTCTCCAGAGGGACTTTTTAAAGATTATGTTCCTCCCATAAGACCTTGTCTATAAGAAGGAAAGGGGGTGTCAACTAAATAGATCTACTAACATTAACTGCGGCCTAACCAAGGGTTAATGATTAAGAAGTGCGGGGAAAGTGTCCTCCCGAAGGGACTGATGTCACGTAAACCAACGCACCCACCGTTCACCGACCTAAGGCCATCAAATGTTCTATAATACTAGCCTAACTCATCATACAAGCATGTTAATCCCCCGATTGTAAAAAACGTTCAAAACATTTAAAAGAAAAGGGGCCGTGAAACTCACCTCAATGTAGCAACTTGTGAAATCTTCTAATCCAAATCACAATCCTTTACTTAACTACACCCTAAAATCCATAAGGCCATTTTAGCAACCACTCTAAGTCTAATCAAGTTATTCACCAAACTTCCTCGACTTAGTTAAACCAAAAGCTTTGAATTTTCGTTATCCCTTACCCTATCGACCCATTGGTGACTTTGAAGATTGGTTAAGTTTTAGACTTCGCATGGTTCATTTAGCATTTAATCACCTAATCCTTAGGTCCTTACTTACACATTCATAAATACGTCATATCATTTTAAACACCCACATATTATGTCATAATAAACCTATCCTAACATACTAATCGATCATAGACGCACGAAGCACGATAGAACACATTCAAGCAATTTCCATATCAAGCAAGCTTCTAATGCCTCATGTTAACCTATATTCATTCTATAAACTCAATTAGACCTTAGAACATGCATATAATCCATGAAACAAGACCATTTTGCTGTTCTATATTAGTTTACAACATCTAACCATTATATGCCTTAAAATCGCATTTTGGTGACTTCTGTGACATAGTTTTGCACTGTAAGCGTCCATTGTTAAGGTAAACATATAATATATCTTAAATAATGACTTTTTATACATAATTTGACACTTATCAAGCTGTTTTGCATCAGACCTAAAAATATGAGTCCTAGATTCGTTAAACTTTGTCGAAAACATGAGTTTTCGCGCATCTTTTGCAAACATACCTAGGTTTTCGACTAGGTCTTTTATATTCACTTTGTCACACTTTGTTTTTTCATCAAAATAAGTTGTAAAAATCTGTTTTAAACCAGTTTTAGGATTTCCACTTCTAAAGCTCGTATTTTGGCGTTTTAAGCCGAAAAACGTGTTTTGATCGTACATGCAAGGTCTCCCAAGCGTGTAGATCCTATCCAAACTTGTTTTGCACTATTTTAAGTTTATGAAAACCATTAAAACAATCATCATAATCAGACCTGTGATTATGTCTGAAATCACTTAAAACTCATCATTAAACAATGCATGTACATATTCCTACACCTCAAACAAGCTACATTTCACTAATATCATCACTATCCCATTTAACTAAACCATGAATAACATCAAATATGATTCTTATTCAGATTTTAAGATCATTTAGAAAACCCTCTTGCATGATACTAAATCAAAAGATCTAAACATAACAATCATCAAATCAACAAAATAATTACCCTACACACACACTCACGGCATACATACACACTCACATATTCATCACCATTTTCCATTTAATCTCATCCCCATTGTGTAGTTTGTAAAACCCTTTCTAAATCTTTGATTATTTGGTGAATACATAATCAAAACAGAAAAATAAGAAGTTTTTTTATTAGAGTTTTTATTAAAGAGATTACATTTGAAAAAACTACTGAAAATGAGGGTTTCTCTCTCTAAAAATCTCTAGATTCTTGAAATGTTTTAGCTTGAAATCACCAAGATTGTTAATGTTTTCAAGTTCTTGAGTCCATTTTTGAAATAAGATGATCAAAAGAAGATGATTTAGTGGTGATGGATAGGTTTTCGGTTATGGGGAGAGGAAGAAGGGAGAATATGGATGGTTTCTTAAGTGTGTGAAGGTTAAGGTGTAAAGAAAGATGAAGTATGTGTTTGGGTATTGTGTGTGTGTGTTTAATACTCAATGATTAACATTTAAAAGAATAATAAT
>JAUTDX010003686.1:0-34398 GCA_030844895.1 Ambrosia x helenae | reverse complement strand
CCTAAATTACTAACTCACAATTTTTATTATCCTTAAATCTACCACAACACTTTTACGCTCCAAGTCCAAAATGCATAGAATTCTCAATTGCTCAAATCTTTTGTAACAAGTTTGATTAACATATTCCATTCTAGTCTCATGTCAAGAACCTAAATTCATTAGTAAATATTTACCTATGTGTTTTCCAACCTTCATAAGTAACGCTTTACTTAATATCAACAAGAACTTCAGATTTTAACCAAGCAAGACATTCTAAGACATAACTAAATATTCAACATTAACATTAACATAACTAAATTACCACAAATCCAAACAACAATCATGTCACAATATCAAAAGCTTCATCGGGTCTAGAAAACTAACACGTTTTAGCTCATAACAATTAACAAAAACACAAACAATCATACTTGTAGAGTTATAATAATTCACACAGAAAGATTTCAAACCACAAACAGAGAACGATTTGTGCCGGATTCTTGATAAAATGCTGCTGTTGGACACTTCCCAGGCCTCCTCCTAGCTCCTAGCACCCTAAAAAATGGATCTTGATGCTCAAAATGGTGGTTAGAATGATGTCTTGGAAGTGATTTTTGGTCTCAACAGACGCTGGACGACTTTTCTGGTCGTTTTCGAGCTGTTCTTATCGAGTTCGCGAGTGCAGGCTGGACGACTTCCGGCTATTAATCGCATTAAATTTGCCCCGCGGACCGCGGAGGATAAGGGTAATCCTCCCGCGTTCCGCGGGGAGATATTATATTAATTTCTGATAATGAAGACGCGCCGCGACCTCGGAGCATTATGCCATCCTCCGCGGTCCGTGGGGGAGGTTTGTGCAAGAAAGTTTTGTTTTCCGCATCGTTTTTATCCGTTTCTCGCTCCGATTCCCCGTTCCGGCTCGTATACTCTCGCTTAAGGCTCGTAAAATGATCTTTTTAGCATTTTTAAGCGTTTCTTCCAAGATTTATGAATAAGTAGCTCTCACCGGGCAAATCTACACAAAATAAACATTAAAAATACCAAATTAACTATAAATATGTGTGGTCCTTTCGGACTCACATCTATTAACCACTTCTTCTTTTGAGCCACTGTTATTGGGAAAAATTAAGGATAGTTGGCAAAGGGTCCTTAATTTGCACACACATTATTTCCTGTTGTGAACCTACTGGGTATAATGGTCATTGTAGTTGGAAAGATGGGTTGTTGAAAAGAAAGGATAAGTTGGTTGTGGGAAATGATGAAAGGGTAAGGAAGGAAATCCTTCAATACTGTCATGAGTCAACCATGGGGGGCCATTCGGGTGTGCAGGCCATTGCCTATTCCTAAAGGGGTCAGAGACTTTAGTAAAAGATGTGGAATATGTTTACAAGCTAAGTATGAAACTACAGCTTACCCTGGGCTTATTCAGCCATTGCCTATTCCTACTTGTGTCTTCTCAGACATTAGTATGGACTTTATTACTGGACTTCCCACTTCCAGGGGTAAAAATGTCATATTTGTGGTGGTAGACAGATTGACAAAATATGCACACTTTATTGGTATGACACATCCATTCTCTGCAACTTCTGTGGCTCAGGCTTTTATTGATAATGTGTACAAGTTGCATGGGTAGCCCTCAACCATTGTTTCAGATAGGGACTCAATATTTCTCAGCAAGTTTTGGCAGGAATTCACCAGGTTGCAGGGAATTTCTTTGGCCATGTCCACAGCTTACCACCCTCAAAGTGATGGTCAAACTGAGGTGGTAAACATATATTTGGAGGCTTATCTGAGGTGCATGATCTTGCACTACTCTAACTCTTGGTTCCACTGGTTATCATTAGCAGAATGGTGGTACAACACCAACTACCATACTGCAATAAAGTCTACTCCTTTTCAAGCTTTGTATGGGTATGCACCTCCTCTTCATGTTCCTTACATTCACAGAGACACCAATGTGGATGGCATTGATTCTGAAATATGTGCAAGAGAGGAAGCTATATCTGTTCTAATGTCTACTTTGTTGATGGCCCAGAACAGATTAAAAAGCAAGCTAATAAGCACAGAACTGATTAGAACCTTCACTCCTGGCACTTGGGTCTATCTGAAACTAAGATCCTATGTTTTAAACCAGCCTAAGAGGAGCTGCTTTCTCTAAAATGTCACCCAAATATTATGGTCCCTACTTGATAGTTCAGAAGATTGGGGAAGTTGCATATAAGCTAGATTTTCCTGAAGAATCTCAACTTCACCCTGTGTTTCATGTGTCACTACTTAAGCAGGCTCAAGGTCCTCCAACTTCTATTACTCCTATTCCACAAGCTGCAAGATTCTCTTTAAAGCCATTGAAGGTATTGGATCATAGGTTCATAAGAAAAGGCAAGAAAGAGGTGGGTCAAATTCTGGTTCAGTGGACTGGTCAATTTGTGTTGGAAGCCACATGGGTAGATCGTCATGAATTCATTCTCAGGTTTCCTGATTTTGAGTTACAAGTTCAGGAATAACCTTGAGGACAAGGTTCTTAATAGGCTCGGAGTATTGATATGTGAAGAATAATATGAGGGGACTGAAAATGTAATACTTAGAAAGTTACTAAAGTGTCTGTTATTAGTCCTTAAAAGTTACAAGGGTCTGAATGTAATAGTCAGAAAGTATAGGGACTGTTAGTGTATGTTGTTGTGTCAAGTCTGTAAAAGTCGTTATGAAGGTAGTTATAATAACAGTCCAAAGCAACCATCTTGGTTAGCTTGGTTTTGAGTCATTCTTCCTTCTCTTAGATTCTTCCTCTGAATCCAGCTCCTATAAGATTTTATATCCATCCTTTGTCTTTTATGTAATAATAACTAATTTATATAATAATAAAAAAACTTACACATATTCTTTGTTGCAGAAGTTGCAGAAAGAACATCGGAGTTCACCACCGGTCACCACCATCCACCTCCACAGCAACCACCACCACCATCTCCATATCCACAAACAACAACCCACCACCAGCTCTGACCATCGCCGTTGCGGACTTCACTCTCACCACCACCTCTGACCATCACAGCAACAACCAACACAATGCCGCCACCAAGATCCACCATCAGATGAAGAAGAAAAAGGTGGAGAGGCCACAGAGATGTCACTAGCAAGGTGGAGACGTCACGGTGACGCCTTTGAACACCTTTTTTGACGTCTCCGCTCTCGGTGACGACTCTGAGGACACGTGGCGTTAATCAATTGGGTCTTCTTTGGTGGCATCTCCAGAGTCCATTCCACCACCTCGGAATCTGGGAACCGACTCTCCAAAGTCGTGAGAGGTGGCCGTTTTCTTGATTCTTCTCGGTCAAAGGCTACTTCCGTGTGTTTTCCCAATATCAAATGACATTAAGTCTCTTATTTTTTTTCTCTCTCTTTCCCTCCCTTCTCAGGCATGTCTCTTTTTCTTATCAAACCACCACAACCAAAACACCAACCACCAATGAACACCCACCATCATCTTACCTCCACCAGGCATGTACCACTATCATACCACCCACATCGAACACCCACTATCACCATCTTACCACCAACACCGAACACCCACCACCACCTTCTTACCACCAACACCGAACACCCACCACCACTGAAAACCCAATACTCATCACCACCAAAGTTTGATCTTGTGAATCTATCATAATCAAATAATTCTTAAAAGTTAAAGGAGCTAAATGGAATGCATGCATATAAATCCTTTACTTTTCAATAACTTAAAATTAGAAGACAATATAAAAATAATAACACTTTTATATAATCAGGGATGTGATCATTTAAGAACTTCTTTAAGTTGCGAGAACCATGAGAACTCACTTTATAACCACACACATTTGTTTTATTCAACAATGAATGTGGTTGTAAATTAAACTATAATAAAATATTGAATAAAATATTAATTTAGTTACATAGAGGTAAGATTTCTTTACACCGATGTAAAAAACGTCGATAATTTATTTTTTCATTTTTTACTTCCGGTTTTAGGCGTTTTTACACTAGTGTGCCAAAAAAATTTAATTCACATTTTACGTCGAGTTCTCACGAGTTTTCGCAATTATATGATCCCAATCCTATATAATCATGTTTCATAATTGTTTAATTTAATTCAAACTTAAGAAAACAATCATTAACTACTAATTAAAAATCACATATGTTATTACAGTAATTATGACGTAAATTTGTTTAGCCATCGCTAATTAGCCATCCAATGCCATGTGTGCCTTAGTTGTCACGTTATCATTACAAATTCTTAAAAATCTTAATTTTCATTTCAAAATCTACAAATATCCTTACACTCCTTAATTTACATCTCTTTCACATACCCATTAGTATTACACACAATATTTAAATAACACTTTTCTTTTGTCTACTTTGAGCCTGTCTCGTCTCATCTCATCGCATAATCCATTACAAACCATTAGGGCTGACAATTTTAGATATGGACACGTTAACATGACACAAACCTACACTACTTTAACAGGTTTTATTGTTTGACCTTAACAGGTTGACATGCTTAGACCTGTTAATTTTCATGTCTAAATAGGTTCAAGAACTGTTAACATGTTAAACACCCGTTAGGACGTGTTAATAATTTTTAATAAAAATAGTAGAATGTGTGATAGGGTTATACTGACATACACAGCCTCACAATTGAAAGAAAAAAAACCTAATTTTGAAATAGCATATCACATTCTCCCTCTTTCGATCTCTCTTAGACTCATCACCAATCATATTCACGACCCTTAACCAAAACAACCTCACGTTACAGTGTGCTTTTCGTGTAAACTTTTTATAAAGTAGTTTACAATACAGAACTAGTTTTAAATACAACCTCCCCATACCACTTATGTAAAAGCTTCACATAGCAACTCTCAAAAGCCTGACTTCATGGGCGACCAAAACAATGCTAACCAACACATAGCAAATGCTCCCATGGCTAGCCTTTGGCCACCTTATCCCTTTCCTTGAACTGGCTAAACTTTTAGCCTCCAAAGGCCAAAAAATTTCCTTCATATCCACCCCTCGAAAATCCAACGCCTCCCTCAAATCCCACAAACCCTAACCCCTTTCATCACTTTCATCAAACTCAATCTACCAAAACATCCAAACCTCCCCGAAAACGCCGAATCCACCAAAGATTTACCCTTCAGTAAGGTTAAGTACCTCAAAATCGCATGCGACGGGCTTTTGGAGCCCGTCGCGCGTTTCCTCAAAACCGCTTCTCCAGATTGGATCATATGCGATTTCGCTACGTATTGGGTTGGGCGGATCGCGGCCCAACACCACGTCCGGTCCGCCTTTTTTAGCGTTTTTTCCGGCTTTTATGCTATGTTTCGGTGGTTCGCCAGAGGTGGCGATGCATGGCGATGAATCGCGGGCGACACTCGAGGATTTTGTAAAACGACCAAAATGGGTGTGTTATTCGAAACCGAAGTCCGGCCGACTATTTTCAACTCATCAGAGGGAATGAAAACTTCAATGCGGTCGAAGAAAACGTTAGCGATATGTACCGGCTTGGCGCCACAGTCCGCAGCTGTGACGCGGTGATTGTAAGAAGTAGTTTCGATTTCGAGCCGGAGTGGTTGAACCTCTTGAGAGAGCTTTACGAAAAAACCGGTGTTCGCGGCCGGGCTTCTACCGGCCGCGGAGGCTACGGAACGCAATGCATGTTGGCCGGAAATAAAGCGGTGCTGGACATGCAAGAAAAAGGGTTGGTTGTTTATATTGCGTTTGGGACCGAAACTAAAAAAACCGAGTCAGTACGAGTTGACTCAGTTGGCTTTAGGTTTGGAGTTGTGTGGCTTACCCTTTTACTGGGTGTTAATTGATAAACGTGGGTCATCAGATGATGATGTTATTGAGCTTGCCACGTGGTTTTGAAGAGAGGTCACGTGGACGTGGTGTGGTGTGTAGGGGTTGGGCCCCGCAGTTTAAGATACTAAGTCATGACTCGGTGGGTGGGTTGTTGATTCACTCGGGTATGAGCTCGGTGGTGGAAGGGTTTCAACTCGGTAAACCACTCGTGTTGCTGCCGTGTATGCCGGATCAAGGTTTGATAGCGAGTTATTTGGTGGGGAAGAGATGGCGTATAGGATTCATAGGGAGGATGCGGATGGGTCGTTTATGATATGTGCCACTCAACTCATGATTACATGTTGAACATGGATGGCTTAGTGTTACATTTATTTCTATTTATCTTTTATTTAGAGTCAAACTTTTATTTAAAGTCAAAGTTAATTTATTCAGAGTCAAAGTTAATTAAGGTAAGGAGTGTTATGTTCCAATAATTTAGTTTTAACTTTCATTGTAGTTGTTACTTGTAGGCCTATAAAGGCTCTTTGCTTGGAGAAGAAATATTATGCAGAAAATTAGTATCTATGTTCTCTCTATATTTCTCTCAAGTTCCTTTCTATTTTCTTTGACCAATCGATTAACGGTTGGAACCACAACAGTGGTATCAGAGCAGTCGTGATCCACCGTGCATCATGGTCGCTCAAACTCTATCTGAAACTGAGTTTTATCAATGGATGAATGAATCCTTTATGAGACTCGAGTCACAGCTTCAAACAATCTTCAATGAGCTCCGATCGATCCGAACTGTGCAGGATGCCCTTCAAGCCCATTCCGCGCCGCCATGGTCTCTCCCCTCCGTTACAGGAGACTCCACCACCGCCAAGGCAACGATTGCATCAACACCAACACAAACCGTTTCCGCCCCCGCACCACCAAGACCACCAACCCTTAATACCGCACCACCACATAAACAAGTTCATCCAATCTCCCAATTTTCAGTCGATCCTCTTGAGGGTCAAAATCAACCTCCAATGGAAAACATGAGTAAGCCGTTAAAGCCATCAAGTGTTGCTGAAACATCACAAACAACAAAAAATTGTTAGTGCATGGGTCTCGAAGTTTGCCTTTGATAATCCCTTGTTAGGTTGTTTTCAAATTCAATTTGATAAAAAACAGGATCTATCTATGTTATGCCTTGCTACTTTTTGGCATGACCAACCCATCAAGAATGTTGGTACCTACGGTAAAAACATTGAAAAGTGGCGGCCACCGTGGCGTTTGGTTATGATTGCTCCGAATGCCGCGCAGAGGACCGAATGGCGGCCACCATGGCAAACTCGTTCCGTTCTTGAGGACAAGAACGTTTTGAAGCGGTGGGAAATGATATGTGCCACTCAACTCATGATTACATGTTGAACATGGATGGCTTAGTGTTACATTTATTTCTATTTATCTTTTATTTAGAGTCAAACTTTTATTTAAAGTCAAAGTTAATTTATTCAGAGTCAAAGTTAATTAAGGTAAGGAGTGTTATGTTCCAATAATTTAGTTTTAACTTTCATTGTAGTTGTTACTTGTAGGCCTATAAAGGCTCTTTGCTTGGAGAAGAAATATTATGCAGAAAATTAGTATCTATGTTCTCTCTATATTTCTCTCAAGTTCCTTTCTATTTTCTTTGACCAATCGATTAACGGTTGGAACCACAACAGTTTACTCCGGAATCGGTGGCGGACTCACTGAGTCTTGTGATGGTGAGTGAAGAGGGGAAAATATTTAGAGAAAAGGCTAAAGAGATGATGGGTTTGTTTGGTGACCGAGATGTACAAAATAAATGTGTAAGTGAGTTGATTTGTTTTACTTAATCATGTTTGAATATCCTCAAATTTTAATGTAAAATAAAATGTGTTATTTTACTTTTGATATTAACCAGTGGGAATCTTTGTATTCTGTTGTGGACTTCGGGACGGTATAATTTAGTTTCTTACGGTAAGGTTAAGATCTCGATATTTGGTATAGCAATTGAAATCGAAAAGATGTGCCTAATTGTGTATCCACACATGTTTATATCTATTAAAAACCATAGAAAGTTAGAAACAAATACCACTAAATACCAATGTTATTCGGTTAGTATTGGTTTGGTTTGTCACATAACCTAATACCTAAAATACTCTATTGTAGATACACGCCGTCTTCAACAATTAATTTTTATGCCGGTCTTTCAAGGTCTCAGGAAAACATAAAAGCGAATATGGTACAAATATTAATGTTTTCTAGACGGTATTAGTCGGCTTGTATTGGTAAAATGGTAAAAAAAACAGCTAAAATGTATGAGAATGCTTTTGCGAAATAAATTACGTAACAAACTCGTACACCCGTATAATGCCAAAGAATCCCACTTAACGTCATAGTAACACAATGCCCCTTGAGACTTTTTGATAATGGAAATATAGAATAAGTTGCCTTTGAGAAAATGCCTCAATAAATCATCTACTATTGTTGAAATATCTGATGCAATATATTATTACATTAACAATACATGAACAACACTATATATAAAAATAAACATACATACATACACACATATATATGTATGTGTGTGTATATATATTCAGAGGCCAATACTAATCCTCCATTGGCTGTTCACTACTCCAAGCACCTAGAGACGACAGGAGGATCATGTTTTGGTATTTAGTTTACATTACTGACTTGTACTGAAGTGCTTCTTTAGGCTTTCCCAAAAGCGATAAAAGCGATGAACAAATATGTTTTGAAGAAAGACCGGCTTCTTCAAGCTGATCTTGTGGTGCTCCATGGTCAATATATCTATCAGGAAGAGTCATTGCTCTAAGCTGCAAATAATCAATCCGATAATTATAATTAGTTCACTTCACATTAGATGATCATATTGTTTGCAAACGGACGTGTTCTGGAAGTATGTAACTAGTTGTACCTTAAGTTTTCCGTCTAAAAGACCATTTAAGCTCAGAAAGTGAGCGACGTGTGATCCAAAGCCACCAACCGAGCCTTCCTCTACTGTAAGTAAGATTTCGTGCTCGTTGGCTAATCTTCTGATCAGTTCTGTATCTAATGGCTTGCAAAACCGAGCATCAACTACAGTTGCAGACACGTTATGGGCTTGAAAGCAAGCGAGCTGCACCTAGACATTCTTGAACTATGGAGCCATATCCCAATATTGCAACTCTAGTTCCTTCAAGTAAGATTCTTCCCTTACCAAGCTGGTCAAAGTCAAACGAACAAGTTTCAAATTTAAATTTCTAGAACTTATCGCGTATTTAACATCACAACTGATTCATCCCAAGTATAGTTTACAATGGTAAATGTAACCAAGAATTGTTTGGTAAAAGAATTTAAAGATTTGATATCGGTTTTTACATAAAAAACTAGCTTGTGTTGACCAAAAAAAAAGTCAAAATTAAGAACGAACCTCAATGGGAATTCCTTTGTTATAAGGAGGAAGCTCTGCTCCAATGCCATTGCCTCTTGGGAATCTAAAGCAACTCGGCCTGTCGTCAATAGCTGCAGCCGTGGCAACCATGTGCATCAGTTCGGCTTCATCTGCTGGAGCCATCACCACCATGTTTGGCAGGCATGCCATGTAGGTTATGTCAAATGCTCCACAATGGGTCGGTCCATCTGCGCCAACTAAACCAGCTCTATCCATTGCGAACCGAACAGGTAACTTTTGAAGATCAACATCATGAATCACCTGATATTTACCAAATTCACTTATCAATTGATAAGATAATTGTCATATATTAGATATCAATTATTTAGAACTAATAAGTTATCACTTATTTAACAATCATCATTTAATAGTTATAAGCTATTTAACAATGATTAGTTATTACTTATAAGAATTGAAGTGCTCACTTGATCATAGCCTCGTTGTAAAAACGACGAATAGATGGCACAAAATGGCTTAAGACCTTCGGTTGCTAAACCGGCTGCAAAAGTAACTGCATGTTGTTCCGCGATACCAACATCAAAACAACGTTCTGGAAACCTCTTTTGGAAGTAATTGAGTCCGGTCCCACCTCCCATGGCTGCGTGTATAGCAACGATCTTCTTATCTGCTTCAGCTTCTTTTATAAGTGCTTCTGCAAAGTACTGAGTATAAGAGAGTGTTGGCGATTTTGTCTTGAACTGCTTTCCTGTTGTAACATCAAACTTCACAACTCCTGCAATGAAAAACAAACTTGTTAACCAATCCCTAACTTAATAAAAAATCGTTATACTTTTTTATATTTTACAAGAAAGTCGATAAATTAATTTTTATATATCAAAGTCCCTAAACTTGTCTAAAAGGGCCATACTAGTAACTTTTAAAGATAATGACTAGTTAACTTAAATTAATTAAAATACAATAAAGTGGCATTCAATTTTTTTAAAAAACAAGTTTAAAATAAAAAGTTATACCATCTTATTTTGACTAATTTGTTAACAAATTTATATTTTAATAAAAAAATCAAAAACATGTGCATTTTCAATAAGTGTAGGGACTTTGATAATTTAAAAAATAGTATAGTCATATTTTCTTGTAATTTTTACGAGGGACTTTAATATACCAAAATTAGGTTGAGTAACTCTAAAAGAAAATCAGATTTTAATCTAAATAATATAATTTGTGTACATTCATTTGACATAGTGACAATTGTGATCGAAGTATTTTTACATAACAAAATGTTTTTCGGTCTACCCGACACTAAAATCTACTCGTTTTGACTTGTTACCCAACTCACTGACCCGTCTATTTTTACACCTGTGTGGCTTACCATGCATTCTGTCAGCAGCTGCCTCGGCAGGAGGGTAACCCTTCCCTTTCTCGGTCACAATATGAATCAAAACAGGCCCAGGCGCGGGCATGGACTTAACTTTCTCAAAAATAGGACACTAAATCTTCAACATTGTGACCATCAACTGGACCAATGTAGTATAAACCAAGCTCCTCGAATAAAGTCGACCCGCTAGCACTAATCATACCCCTCGCGTATTCGTCGACTTTGGCAGCCACTTCATGCGCTTGAGGTCCAATTTGTTTCGTGATGGACTATACACATATGAAAACCGAAAAAAATAAATATAGTTATAGATGTATACAAAATAAAAGAAGTGTGATCGATTCAAATATCATAATCTATGACTTATGACATGATCGGTCATTTAATCGTTCATCTTACCGATCCGTTGGTAAACCCTGTTTTAAAAAACTAGATAACATCATAAATAATTTAAAAACTAAAAGGGTATATGTGCAAAACTAAATATTGAACTTGTTTAATTTTTGGTATAGAATCCTATTTAAATAGAATAGGAATTCTTAAATTAATATAAAAACATATATATTATTTAAAGTAGAGCATTAAATTAAATGGTAATTGACATTTTGACCGGTCCAGTTATGAAAACATTGATCAAAATTATATTAATCACCTTGGCAGCTTCACGAAGCTTACGGAACTTGGTACTAGCTTGCAACTTGGCTAACGCGCTACTGAGAGCCCCGACGGGGGTTGCTGGTCCATCCAGGGTGGCAGTTGGTAATGAAACTTGCTTGTTATCATTTAACACGACGATAAGATTCGCATCAAGGAAGCCTGCATTATTCATGGCCTCGTATGCTTGTCCCGCGGTCATTGCGCCATCTCCAATCACAGATATCACACTATTGTTCTTCCCTAATAAATCTCTTCCGACAGCCATGCCTTATGGTTAACAAGATCAAGAGAAAAAACGAGTTCAAGAATCATATCACCCATTGCATATAAACTATAACAAGACTTTTTTATTTGTCTAGCCCAACAATCGGCCCAAATGTGGTACGGCCCACGTAAAATAAATCCACTGGTTTTTTGAGATTTTTTTTTTCTTTCATCTATTAAATTTTCTTTGAACAACCATAACATACATTCAATATCAGAAAAAGAAAAACTTGTCAGTGCGATTACTTTTTGTGGATAAAAGATTTGAGAATCGTTAAGGACTGATTACAAGGTTGTATGGGTAAAAATATGGTGTATAGACCAAATGAGACAGTACATCCATCAAACTAGTCTTTCGAAATGAGTTATTCTGTTAAGACTGTAACAAGGATAAAATGATCTAAGAACCCGAGATATTTATTAAAGTATAGAGTTTATCACACCTCGGTGTTCTACTCTACCTACCTAAACTTGTCTTTGCAAAATAAAATATAGGTTGCTATAGTATTTTTGTTAATACTATATATCTTAAAACATAAATGTTACTCGTGCTCTACTTTATATTAATTATTTAAACAACTTCGTTTATCTAGGTTTTAACCTGAGACTATGAGACATTCCTATAAAATGTATGTATCTCTGTTAGATGTTAGATGTTAGATGGACTAGCCCACATTAACTTAGATATATAATTGGATAATTTTGACATGTTTAATATATATCTTGAGAGGATAATTTTGACATGTTTAATCATAACAAGTCAGTTATGTTATATTTTATTCAAAACGAGTAAAATGAACAATTAAAAAACTTGAAGAATACAATATAAATAATTAAATTAAATTAATCTTTAACCCGTAAAGGATACTAGTCAAACAAACGTTGCTCTGATTGTATATTTTATCAATTTAATATATTTGTCCAGTTACTTAAGATTTACTAAAATATTAAGCAACTTTTATAATTGATATAGCACAATCACATTAATTACATTTTTAAAAAGTTCAAAAATTGAAAAAAACAAAAGACAAAATACCTAGTCTGAGAATCAAAAAACTTTAAGATTCTTCTTGAACTATATTGTTTTACTTCACTCAAAAGTAAAATATATTACATATATTATTCACTAATGATCACTACAACATTATTATATTTATTATACTCGGAGTTAATTACACAGATAATCCTTAGGTTTGGTTTAAATCACTCTTAGATCCAAGTGTTAAAAGTTGCACCTTTAAGTTACATATTTTCATCTTAAGATATTTGGGATCTAAGACCACATGTAGTGGCCCGTTATTTTGGTGTGGATCTTGCCCCAAAACGTCCCAAAATGTCGGACACACCGCCCCCTGGGCGTTTTGGTTGGTTTTTATGTTTGGGCATGTTATCTTTTACAGGAGGTTTGAGCGTGATTATGACACAAATTTTTGAAGCCAAAATAACTCGATGTGAAAAGAGGACGTGAAATGTGCCTCCCCACTACCTTCGGTCTAATACCAATTTTGTTAAAAGTTTCTCTTAAAAAGCAAAATAGTCATATTACAAGAATTTAACCGAAAATTTATTAGGTTTTAATGCTAAAACCTAAAGTTGTTAAAGAATTAAAAACCACATTAACTGTTATACTTTATATGATTAACTATGATATTTTAAAAAAAATAAGGAAATCATAATATTAAATTATATAGATTACCTAGGCCAGCAGAGATGCTTGTGGAACTATGTCCTGCACCAAAAGCATCATGAGGACTCTCATCTCTTTTAGGAAAACCAGCCAAGCCTGATGTTTTTCTCATGGTGTGCATCTTTGACCTTCTTCCAGTCAATATCTTATGTGGGTATGCCTGTTTTTCACAATTCACAATCAAATCAACACCAAAAACATTTAATTTATGACCCTAATTTCACATTTTCAAACCTTCTTCTTCAAAATCATTAAATTTATTACGAGTTAAATCATGAAAATTTGTCATATGTTAAAAGTTGGGATCTTTTGTAGGCGGTCACCTTTTTATTTGTGACAAAGGTACGCTTTACTTACATCTCACTTATTATCAGTACAGTACTGATAGAGGTACACTTTACCTACATCTATCATATGTGACATAGGTATAGAGGTAAAATTTACCTATATATTATCACACTCTTTACGGACCTTTAAATAACTTTGCTATTAGTGAAATTTTACTGGTACGATTATTACCTGGTGACCAACATCCCAGATGATCTTATCATCTGGGGTGTTGAAAAACATGGTGCAAAGCCACAGCCAATTCCACCACGCCTAAACTCGAACTCAAATGCCCACCTGTATTCGCCACTGAATACACTATCTCAACTCGCAGTTCAGCTGCCAACTGCTCCAAATCCTAAAAAAACACGAGTACAACGAGTCATGCACAACGTACAACTCACATAAGCAGTAACTAACTCTGAACAAACCACCATCACTTTATTATAATTATAATTAAACTCATATATATAACAAACTGTCCCATAACAACAGCAACCTGTGTAGACAAGTTTTTCATGTGGACCGGATAATTGATGGTATCAAGCAATGGAGTAACCGGTTTTTCGCCCGAAAAATCTATCTTCCATTTGGCTGTATCCTTTTTTACTGTGATCTTTGACTCTTCTGCGTCTGGATTGTTCGCAGAAGCGTTTATTCGAAACTGTAAACACGAACGATTTAAACAAATAATCAATAAACATAAGCATAACCGAAACTAACCGATAACCGAATATAAGGTTTGCATGAATAAAGGATCAAGAAAAATGACCTGTTTTCTTGTGAATTTGGTTAGTGGTGGGACTGTGATGTATGGAGATGAAGTGAATTGCAGGTTCATTGAATACCCTGCAATAGCCATGGCTGATCAAGAGAGAGAGAGAGAGAGAGAGAGAGAGAGAGAGAGAGAGAAGAGAGAGAGAGAAGGAGATTGGTGAAGATGGTATTACATAGGAAGATGGAAGAGAGGACAAAATTTATAATCAAGGATGGTTGGGTGGAGAAATGAATGTAAACATATAATAATATGCCACCTCTCTATAAAGTTCCAATTCCAATATAGTGTAAAATAAAATAAAATGTTTATACTCATATGTATAGCCAACTTAATTTGGATTTTCTTTTATTTTATTTTATTTTTTCTACGTGGATTTGAAATTTGTTAGAAAACATAAATTATGGTCCACTTAATGTTGCTCATATTGTCCTAAATTGATTTTTTTTTTCAAGATTCCAATGTTTATGCCTTTGTTGACATTAGGATCTTAAAAAACATGGAACATTTTTAATTTAATTGTTATTTTGGTGGAAGATTAATCTTAGCAAAAATTAATCAATTTTGGTGTGATTATTTGTGGTCTAAATCTCTTTATGCCTCACTCACTAGTATTTGAGTAATTCTTCTTGTTGCTTTTAGATAACCCTGTTTTTGTATTGGTAAACCATCACTCATTAATATAATACCAACATTAATTGATTCCAAATTCAGAGTATTCCCTACTGTAACCTCTTGAAATTCTACTAATTCACCAGCCATTACTTTGACAAGACCATAAATACGAGCAATGCTATCACCTACTTGAAGTACGATACTGGTATTTACAATCTTTATTTCTCTACTATATTGTAAAGCTCATATCAAGCATATGAAACAATGGACTCACGTTATGGATCGCAATAGCTCAGTTTGAGATGGGTATTGATACTTGTTAGTTTGTTAAAAGTTATCTATTCGGATTCTGAGGTACATTTGTTATATTCTATTTTTATTCTTTTTACATATTCTTTGTACCCAATGACAAAAAAAAAGAAATAAAAAGAAACTGCTTACGAGTATGGTTTTGGAAATGAGTATGTATGTTTCGGCTAATTGGGTACAATTACACGTCTCCTACCCATGAAAGTTTTTAATTAAACCCTATAGCGGAAGATTATTCCATGTATATCAGGTTAAGGCTCCTTTGTTATCCACTAGTGGGTTTACCCGCGCGTTGCGGCGGGATCCAAAAACAAGTTGTGATACCTACCTTCAAAGTAAAGTTGTAACAAATTCATATTAACTTTCAAAGTAGTTTTCACTAATTATTGGTGCTATACACATGCAAACTTTCAATATAAAAAATACCAATCGTATAAGAGCTTAAGTAACACTACACAAACAACCAGTGCCAGAAATAACCGCTTATCATCAATCACAACTTGAATTATATTCATACAACAAAATAAAGTGTAGTTAATCTACAAACCCATGAAACACAACAGCGTTTTGAGCATGGTAAGCATATCCTTGAGTATTTGTAAATTGACCCGTTTGCATATGCAAACACAACAGCTGTAACATTACGTTTTTTTAAAAAAAATTTTTTTTTTTTATTTTATTTTTTTTTAAGTATTTGTTATACCACTATGGTGTATTGGTCATAAAAAAAAACAACGATTATGAATGTTAGTTTTTTTTTTTACAATAGTTATAATATCCAAACAAAAAGTAATATTCTTTCTACCAGTGGTTTAAAATAATCAAAATTTAACTTAAGTAAATAAATAAACAAAACCACATTTGATTTTATAGTCACTAAACACATATAATTGTTTCGTTGATATTGATATAAGCAAATTCCATTTTTTAGTAATGACTACTTGGCTAGTAATCTAATATAGTCAAAGATGATCAAGTCAAACATAAGAAAAGAAACAAGCAATCACGATTAATCATAAAATTTTTTTTGGACAAACTAAAACAATCAAGCCGACATTTCAGCTCTTGATTTCCTCAAATGCATTCCATAATTGAACCACATTTAGAACTGATTATTAACTTTTAAAAACCCAAACCTTTTCCCTCCCATTTACCCGTCACTTTCCTCATCACATTCGGCATTTGCGCCGGTAAATCCGGGTTCCGAATTGGATAATAAAACAATCAAAGCCAACCATGATCCATCCATCTCCAATCATTCCTAAACTAACCGACGCGTCTTTGACCGTAATTAAAATCTAATCAGCTTGTAAAACGGACCCACATTCACGGCACTTACCATCTTGACCAATCTAAATACGTTTTGGAGACCCTATATAAACGAGGACACGACCTCTCGACATACCATCAACCACAACCACAACCCACATGAAACACCATCATCATCTGTAACCACAATGCCGCACCTCTGTCAACCATTTTTTTTAAATCTACCATCCACACCCTTCTATTCGAAATCAGTCGTCGCACAACCACCACTCAACGCCTATGTTCCCTTCAAATTAATTACGTCGCTCATAGTTGCTAAACTCCACTCCGCCACCATACGTGATACCGGGAGCCGGTGTCACTAACTTCGTTCGCCGCCTCCTCACGTGTTTCAGGTATGAGCCAAACTTTTCGGTACCGATTTTGAGTCTTAAATAAGTTACGAGTTCGTATTAGAGGAGGATAGTTATCGATTGGTTAAGTTCTAAGTTGTATTTCTTTGTCAATTCATGTTTCAATATGCACACATCGATCATATGAAAGAAACATTGACTAGTGTAATCAAACGATTTTAAGGATATTATTGCTTTGGCTTCATGCTAAATCATTGTGCAAGTGTAGTAAGTGAAAATAATACAAGCAGACAATGGACACAAGAAAAACATATAAGAATTTATCTTTTAGATGGCTTTGTTTTTATAATTATTTTCATTTTAAATGACATATCAAAACTCTATTTCTAATTAACCTTTTGTCCTACGTTCTGACAACTTTGCTAGTGAGCCAAGCTTGATAACTAAGCATGACAAATGTTTTATGAGGTGGTCTTGCAAGTTAAATTCTAGAAAAGTAGAATCGTTTGAGAATTATTTTTTTTTTCTAAGGAAGGTTTCATGGAATATTTTTTTTTTCGTATTAGAAACTTAACCAATCGGCCCGAACTCCAACATAGGTGTATAGGAGTTATACACACTATTTATGTTAATTACTACAACTATAGGGGGCGTGTTCATCAAAGATGAGAGGGTGATTGTTGATTATCAAGTAAAAAGCTCTAAGGTGAGTTTTACATAGCCCCTTTTTCCTTTTCACTATTTTTGGGGTGAAACATGTTACAACATTCTATATGCAATTCAATCATAAAGTGTCTATGTGTTTTTCTATGTTGCATTATGTCTTAAACATGACTAGGGTAAGCACAATATTCTAGCATAATCATTAACATTGATCAGCCGACGGTATACAATGATAGATCTATTGGACTGACAATCCCACCCGGATACGTGCCTCCTACATAGGTAGCGTGGGTGATTGTTATCGCACAACATAATCGAGTGAACCATGTGCGCATGGGATGGACCACAATACAACAGTCACAAGGGTTGATTATGCACTCGATTTACTTCTAGTATGTTTTCACATATGGACTAGACTTGCCATGACACATGAATTGTACAACATTTTATTCAATTATCAAAACCTATGTAATTCTCACCAACTTTTGTTGACCCAAAATATTTTCAAACTTAACATGTTTCAGGTTATAGCTTGCTTGAAGATTAGAGTAAATGCTTGAAGACTTGTATTTAGTATTTTGTTATTTGATGTACAAATTTTAGAACAATGTATGTAATTTATTTATTTATTTAATTATTGAAACTTATTATTTACCATGAGCTACTGAACAATCGTCAATACGTGACATCCCGATGTTTCCGCCATCGGTTGGGGTGTTCCAGATTGGTATCAGAGCCTTGGTTATAGGGAATTAGGTTATTAGAAAAATAATCTAGACTATAACCTTAGGGATTTTAAACCAGTACTTGCTTCTCTTACTTGCAACCCTATTTGCTTCCTTATCCTTATCCCTATCCCACACCCTATGCTACCCTAGCCCTACGAGTTGTCTACTCTTATTCGTTTGTTGCAACCCTAATGTACTTCTAGATTATTAGGGCAAGTTCCTTTGGGCTTGGATCTTATCTGTTTGATAAGTCAACATTTTCGTTTATTCGTGGTTAAATGTTTACAATCTTTGTGTTTCATTTTCATTTTCATTTATACCCCCTCCCTCCCATTTAAATTCTAAGTTTTGAATCTCAAAATTTTTGCAATACAAAATCTATTTTCTTTCTTATATAATTCCCCTGTTAGCCTAAATTTCATAAATCATTGGTGGATTTCACAACCACGCTTCATTTTACAAACTTATAATATTACCTGTACGTTTAATTATTTTCAACGTCTAACCCAAATAATATGTTTCTTTTTACAACATGTTACATATTTTTTTTTAAATCTATTTCCTTTGATGTTTCTAGCCAATTTTATTTTAAACGTTCCCCTACATTTTTTTTTGGTACTCTCAACCATTAAATTTCATCACATTCAAGATTTTAAAATCCTTGTTTAAACTATAATCTCATAACTTGTGTATAGGAGATACTCTAGCACCAACACCAAAGAGTACTGAATTTTGTCAAACTTTCATCACCTGGAATTTCACAAACTATAGCAAATAAATATTTTGTCAAAGAGTCTTTTATTTCCACAAATCTATATTCTAAATTTCAAATGTTTATGTAACAATTTATTGGCGTAACAAATGATTTTCGATGAAAAGTTTTATGAATTAATCAAAGTCTATTATACAATACACCTCAACAAATTCTTGACTTTTGAAACCCGACATCATGTTTAAAATCTCCGATATTCCGGTCTAAACCACTTAGTTTGCACTATTTAAAAAAAAAAATTTTTTACCACACTTACTCTTTCCCAAAAACAATTTTGAAAATAAAATCTTTCCATCCACAGGAACAAAATTTACTCTACAATTTTTTCCATTGACACCTACTTATTTTAAACTTGTTCGAACTATTACAAATTTTCGGCAATTACCACAATCATGCTTTCTCATACGCTTGTATCTAACCATTTATTCAAACCCCACGATAATTCTGCATGATCACCTTACCTACTATATTTGAATATTTGATTATTTGTGATACATGAAGATTTGATTATCAGTATTATCTTTGAACGTCTGATTATTCGTGATACTTGTAAACTATATGCTATACTAGTAAAACAACATCTAGACTAATAACATTGCCTAGGGCAACTAAATTACAAGTCACATACTATAGCTATTGTTTGTCACAATTACAAACTTACTTACATGTGTGTATTTTCAATTGGTAACGTATATGTTAAACTACAAAAATAATTAAAACAATTATCCACGTAACAACTGGTAGAGGATAAAGTACCTGCTCAACAGTTGGTAGAGTACCTAATAACCTGCTCAACGATTGGTAGAGGTCATCATGCCTGCTCAACAGTCGGTAGAGGTTCTAATAACCTGCTCAACGACTGGCAGAGGCTATCGCACCTGCTCAACAATCGGTAGAGGTTCCTACTCACTGACTGGTAGAGGTCTTTTTCCTGCTCAACAGTTGGACTCATTTTTGGATACATTGTACACGTAGTTTGATACAAAGATTTATTGATACAAAGATTCAATCACAAGGTTATTTTGCATTGCTTGTTCTACATGTGTGTTTAGGGTCATAGAAGGACACAAAACCCTAATGTAAGGTAAATTGGTGATTGCGGTCCGGAACGTAAACATGAATTTACAGGTACGTTAAGGTAGTGTGAAATTTTATCAAAGTTTTCGGTGGGTACCCAATAATAAACCCTAGTTAATTAATGGTTCATTTAACCTTGACGGTCCTCTTGTGCGTTCTTAAAACCTACAGTTTAGTGCTCCATAGGACCCCTATGTCAGACCAATATTAGTCAAAAACCTTGATCATGTCGCTCTTAAACTTTTACCACAGACACCTTAGCCTGTACCAAATACCCGCACCTCTTCCCAACAGACTCTCAAAATTCAACTTCGGGACGAAGTTCCTAAAAGTAGGGGAGACTGTAACATTACGTTTTTTTAAAATTTTTATTTATTTTTAATTCTATTTTATTTTTAAGTATTTGTTATACCACTATGGTGTATTGGTCATAAAAAAAAAACAACGATTATGAATGTTAGTTTTTTTTTTACAATAGTTATAATATCCAAACAAAAAGTAATATTCTTTCTACCAGTGGTTTAAAATAATCAAAATTTAACTTAAGTAAATAAATAAACAAAACCACATTTGATTTTATAGTCACTAAACACATATAATTGTTTCGTTGATATTGATATAAGCAAATTCCATTTTTTAGTAATGACTACTTGGCTAGTAATCTAATACTAGTATGAAACCCGCGCGATGCTGCGGCGGTAAGAATTTACAACGAGCTACTCGTTTTCCTTAGTTTGTCAATATATTAAAAATAATTTTAAACCCGTCATCAAATCATCACATTTTGCAATCGACGTCCTTGTGCAATAAATCCATTATATTAGTTAAAACTCTCAAATTTAGTTAAAAAGAACATTCTGTAAAAAAAGTAAAGATTTACAATTCATAACATCGAAACTATTTTTATTTTATTTTTGTCAGGTGCATGTTTATTTTAATTTTTTACTTCTGTTTTCCACTTGCTCACAAATGCATTTACTTCCAAGTCTCATACACATTTTTTCCACAAATTGTAAATTGTTCCTCTCAAATTACATGATTTTTTTGAGTGTTTGTTTTGTGGGGCTGAACCAATTTAAGATCAGAAACATATGTTTACAACGATGCTAAATGGCGAAGCATACAATGAGTTAGGGGTGGCCCTGACCCTCCTGTTTTTCGGCGCAGTAGTAGAAATATGCGATTTTCGTAGGTAAATTGAGTTCGAGTTGAGTCCGGCCCCCGCCGATTTGCCACTACCGATCGGAAAAAAACAAGTCTGACCCCTCCCGATTCAAGAACCAAGCTTCGCCATAAACTATGTAATTAATCAAATAGTAGAGCAAAGAATCGGATGGGAAGTTAAATATCATACATCATTGCTACAAAGAAATGGATTAGTTAGTCATACAACATATGCAGTTAAAATATATAGGCAAAAACCATAAACACTAAACCTCCGCTTTCGCGATACAAACAAGTTATTAGCCAAAACGCTGCAGAAGTTTATTTTTTACTAAGAAAACAAACTCAACTAACACAGATATAACACATAAACAATTAATTATAAAAAACAAAGGATAAAAGATCCTGATAACAACTATTAAAAGAAGCTAAATTCTGTTTTCATTGTTAAAAATTTAAAATTGTAAATTCACTTTTAATGTAGGCAAACATACAACCTTCAGTTTATGGGTTAGTTCAATCTTGGCCAAATCTTTCAAGGGAACTATTATTAGATGTGTCCAGTAAATGAGCCCATGATAATTGGAGAAAGAGGCAATTGTAATTGCAACCTGTAAGAGCTAGGATTAATAATTATTATTAATTATAAAAGTAATAAAAAAATTGCATCATTCAAAGACCTTAGACAAATTCAATACTCACGAATTCATTGTAGTGGTGACCCTAAATTGATTAGGAAAATCAAAAATAGTCTCCATGTCTCCCTCCCTATATAACATGTAACTGATAATGTATTTAAGAACATCATCCAAAAGGAGAATTGAATTGAACTGATGAATTTTACACCAATAAAAAACAAATACATATATGGGTTGTGAGCAGAAATTAACCACAAGATCCTCACCCCATGGGTCACTATTAGGAAGACTGGGTCGCTAATACACAGAACATTAGTTACATGTGCAGAAAGCTCGAAAAATTTCTGCAAAGTAAAAAAAAAAACAATTAATAAAATAAGGTTTGGTTATAAATTAGCTAGATTCTAATGTTGTGTACTTCATTCGGTTTTAATAACTCCTTTGGGTAAAATACACAAAAATCAAGTTGAAATAACGTGCTCACTAAAAAACACGTAGAGGTTACCAAAAGTTTTTGGTGCAGCTACACCATACAGTCCAAAAGAGCATACCTAACTGTTACTTATCGATGTGAATACCCAGAAATACAACATAATATTCATGCACCTCTTCCACTGCATCTTACTCCTAAACAGTAAACACAAATGTATATAAACCAATGAAGTGGGCTAATACATCTATAGCAAATATACTTAAGAACTTGGTTAAAAAAAGCGTGTGGCGATCCGATATTCAATCGATGGACATATATGTTTAGACCACATGATGCGCACATCATGAAATTGCATCACACGATGCGATCTCACCACCGCATCATGCGATGCGTGCATTATGCACTCCTGACATGCACATTTAAAATCAGCCTTGAGAAGAATCAAAATCATTGAATATTGCTACTATTGAACTGATTACGCCTCATGTCAGATTTGGTTGCCAAAAAACGTTTTTGGCCAAACATAGTCCATTTCCATTATCAACAACTAACTTCAAATAGGCGCAATACAAAAGGCCATCTTGTATATTTAAATTTAATATTTAAGGTCACGCATTTGGTTTTAACGTGCTAGTTAAGATCGACCCGTGTCGGGCCGTCTTATGCTCGTTTGTCCCACATGTGTGTCACACGATAATAAGAACAAACCTGTAACGCAAGTCATAAATAACATATTAAATTAAGAACAAAGTTCTAAAGTTAAACCACTAAGGTGGAGGTTGGACCTTTTCTTGAAGATGATAAATCTCTTCATAATCATCTTGCCCTGAAACATGTAGAATTATAAATAAGCTGATGCGCAAAGGCTCATTCGCCCTTAAACAATAGAACTACCAAAAATGTGCATCAAATTAAATTGTCGCAGTTCAATAAAAAAACAGAACGTAACTACTGAATGGAAATTACAACATCTGGATAGATGCATACTTGTACAGAATGATGTAAAATACCCTTCCATAATAGCAAAACTCATTATAGATTACATTTGATGAACAAAATACCTCTTTCAAAGGTTGACTCTAATAGAGACAAATACATTCATTAGCTAAAAAAAAGTAAAAAAAAAAGAGTAAATGAAAACTTGGATCATGACATGTTACCAGAGGATTGAAAACTTAGTTATGTGCATCTTATCCGAGTCTTGAGCTTTGAAATGTTGGTGGGTGCTTCAAAGCTTGTAAAATTCTCAAAAGTTTAGGATTGAATCATTGTACAATATGCTTTTAAGGTTTGTACCTTGGCAAATGACTAAAGTTGATCCTCTCCACCTATTTAGGCTTTATCTAACCTCTTCTTAGCTTTGTAACTACAAGCAATTTTTTAGTATAGGTTGTTAGAAACTAACTAAAAGACATATTTGCCCTTAAAAAATCTTTATCATGTGCATTAAGTGTTGTACCTTAAGCAATTATATTTGTATTACTTAAGTTTTAAGAAGTCCCTGCCTCATGCATTATAATATAGTATAGATAGTCAAAGATGATCAAGTCAAACATAAGAAAAGAAACAAGCAATCACGATTAATCATAAAATTTTTTTTGGACAAACTAAAACAATCAAGCCGACATTTCAGCTCTTGATTTCCTCAAATGCATTCCATAATTGAACCACATTTAGAACTGATTATTAACTTTTAAAAACCCAAACCTTTTCCCTCCCATTTACCCGTCACTTTCCTCATCACATTCGGCATTTGCGCCGGTAAATCCGGGTTCCGAATTGGATAATAAAACAATCAAAGCCAACCATGATCCATCCATCTCCAATCATTCCTAAACTAACCGACGCGTCTTTGACCGTAATTAAAATCTAATCAGCTTGTAAAACGGACCCACATTCACGGCACTTACCATCTTGACCAATCTAAATACGTTTTGGAGACCCTATATAAACGAGGACACGACCTCTCGACATACCATCAACCACAACCACAACCCACATGAAACACCATCATCATCTGTAACCACAATGCCGCACCTCTGTCAACCATTTTTTTTAAATCTACCATCCACACCCTTCTATTCGAAATCAGTCGTCGCACAGCCACCACTCAACGCCTATGTTCCCTTCAAATTAATTACGTCGCTCATAGTTGCTAAACTCCACTCCGCCACCATACGTGATACCGGGAGCCGGTGTCACTAACTTCGTTCGCCGCCTCCTCACGTGTTTCAGGTATGAGCCAAACTTTTCGGTACCGATTTTGAGTCTTAAATAAGTTACGAGTTCGTATTTAGAGGAGGATAGTTATCGATTGGTTAAGTTCTAAGTTGTATTTCTTTGTCAATTCATGTTTCAATATGCACACATCGATCATATGAAAGAAACATTGACTAGTGTAATCAAACGATTTTAAGGATATTATTGCTTTGGCTTCATGCTAAATCATTGTGCAAGTGTAGTAAGTGAAAATAATACAAGCAGACAATGGACACAAGAAAAACATATAAGAATTTATCTTTTAGATGGCTTTGTTTTTATAATTATTTTCATTTTAAATGACATATCAAAACTCTATTTCTAATTAACCTTTTGTCCTACGTTCTGACAACTTTGCTAGTGAGCCAAGCTTGATAACTAAGCATGACAAATGTTTTATGAGGTGGTCTTGCAAGTTAAATTCTAGAAAAGTAGAATCGTTTGAGAATTATTTTTTTTTTCTAAGGAAGGTTTCATGGAATATTTTTTTTTTCGTATTAGAAACTTAACCAATCGGCCCGAACTCCAACATAGGTGTATAGGAGTTATACACACTATTTATGTTAATTACTACAACTATAGGGGGCGTGTTCATCAAAGATGAGAGGGTGATTGTTGATTATCAAGTAAAAAGCTCTAAGGTGAGTTTTACATAGCCCCTTTTTCCTTTTCACTATTTTTGGGGTGAAACATGTTACAACATTCTATATGCAATTCAATCATAAAGTGTCTATGTGTTTTTCTATGTTGCATTATGTCTTAAACATGACTAGGGTAAGCACAATATTCTAGCATAATCATTAACATTGATCAGCCGACGGTATACAATGATAGATCTATTGGACTGACAATCCCACCCGGATACGTGCCTCCTACATAGGTAGCGTGGGTGATTGTTATCGCACAACATAATCGAGTGAACCATGTGCGCATGGGATGGACCACAATACAACAGTCACAAGGGTTGATTATGCACTCGATTTACTTCTAGTATGTTTTCACATATGGACTAGACTTGCCATGACACATGAATTGTACAACATTTTATTCAATTATCAAAACCTATGTAATTCTCACCAACTTTTGTTGACCCAAAATATTTTCAAACTTAACATGTTTCAGGTTATAGCTTGCTTGAAGATTAGAGTAAATGCTTGAAGACTTGTATTTAGTATTTTGTTATTTGATGTACAAATTTTAGAACAATGTATGTAATTTATTTATTTATTTAATTATTGAAACTTATTATTTACCATGAGCTACTGAACAATCGTCAATACGTGACATCCCGATGTTTCCGCCATCGGTTGGGGTGTTCCAGATTGGTATCAGAGCCTTGGTTATAGGGAATTAGGTTATTAGAAAAATAATCTAGACTATAACCTTAGGGATTTTAAACCAGTACTTGCTTCTCTTACTTGCAACCCTATTTGCTTCCTTATCCTTATCCCTATCCCACACCCTATGCTACCCTAGCCCTACGAGTTGTCTACTCTTATTCGTTTGCTGCAACCCTAATGTACTTCTAGATTATTAGGGCAAGTTCCTTTGGGCTTGGATCTTATCTGTTTTGATAAGTCAACATTTTCGTTTATTCGTGGTTAAATGTTTACAATCTTTGTGTTTCATTTTCATTTTCATTTATACCCCCTCCCTCCCATTTAAATTCTAAGTTTTGAATCTCAAAATTTTTGCAATACAAAATCTATTTTCTTTCTTATATAATTCCCTGTTAGCCTAAATTTCATAAATCATTGGTGGATTTCACAACCACGCTTCATTTTACAAACTTATAATATTACCTGTACGTTTAATTATTTTCAACGTCTAACCCAAATAATATGTTTCTTTTTACAAATGTTACATATTTTTTTTTAAATCTATTTCCTTTGATGTTTCTAGCCAATTTTATTTTAAACGTTCCCCTACATTTTTTTTTGGTACTCTCAACCATTAAATTTCATCACATTCAAGATTTTAAAATCCTTGTTTAAACTATAATCTCATAACTTGTGTATAGGAGATACTCTAGCACCAACACCAAAGAGTACTGAATTTTGTCAAACTTTCATCACCTGGAATTTCACAAACTATAGCAAATAAATATTTTGTCAAAGAGTCTTTTATTTCCACAAATCTATATTCTAAATTTCAAATGTTTATGTAACAATTTATTGGCGTAACAAATGATTTTCGATGAAAAGTTTTATGAATTAATCAAAGTCTATTATACAATACACCTCAACAAATTCTTGACTTTTGAAACCCGACATCATGTTTAAAATCTCCGATATTCCGGTCTAAACCACTTAGTTTGCACTATTTAAAAAAAAAAAATTTTACCACACTTACTCTTTCCCAAAAACAATTTTGAAAATAAAATCTTTCCATCCACAGGAACAAAATTTACTCTACAATTTTTTCCATTGACACCTACTTATTTTAAACTTGTTCGAACTATTACAAATTTTCGGCAATTACCACAATCATGCTTTCTCATACGCTTGTATCTAACCATTTATTCAAACCCCACGATAATTCTGCATGATCACCTTACCTACTATATTTGAATATTTGATTATTTGTGATACATGAAGATTTGATTATCAGTATTATCTTTGAACGTCTGATTATTCGTGATACTTGTAAACTATATGCTATACTAGTAAAACAACATCTAGACTAATAACATTGCCTAGGGCAACTAAATTACAAGTCACATACTATAGCTATTGTTTGTCACAATTACAAACTTACTTACATGTGTGTATTTTCAATTGGTAACGTATATGTTAAACTACAAAAATAATTAAAACAATTATCCACGTAACAACTGGTAGAGGATAAAGTACCTGCTCAACAGTTGGTAGAGTACCTAATAACCTGCTCAACGATTGGTAGAGGTCATCATGCCTGCTCAACAGTCGGTAGAGGTTCTAATAACCTGCTCAACGACTGGCAGAGGCTATCGCACCTGCTCAACAATCGGTAGAGGTTCCTACTCACTGACTGGTAGAGGTCTTTTTCCTGCTCAACAGTTGGACTCATTTTTGGATACATTGTACACGTAGTTTGATACAAAGATTTATTGATACAAAGATTCAATCACAAGGTTATTTTGCATTGCTTGTTCTACATGTGTGTTTAGGGTCATAGAAGGACACAAAACCCTAATGTAAGGTAAATTGGTGATTGCGGTCCGGAACGTAAACATGAATTTACAGGTACGTTAAGGTAGTGTGAAATTTTATCAAAGTTTTCGGTGGGTACCCAATAATAAACCCTAGTTAATTAATGGTTCATTTAACCTTGACGGTCCTCTTGTGCGTTCTTAAAACCTACAGTTTAGTGCTCCATAGGACCCCTATGTCAGACCAATATTAGTCAAAAACCTTGATCATGTCGCTCTTAAACTTTTACCACAGACACCTTAGCCTGTACCAAATACCCGCACCTCTTCCCAACAGACTCTCAAAATTCAACTTCGGGACGAAGTTCCTAAAAGTAGGGGAGACTGTAACATTACGTTTTTTTAAAATTTTTATTTATTTTTAATTCTATTTTATTTTTAAGTATTTGTTATACCACTATGGTGTATTGGTCATAAAAAAAAAACAACGATTATGAATGTTAGTTTTTTTTTTTACAATAGTTATAATATCCAAACAAAAAGTAATATTCTTTCTACCAGTGGTTTAAAATAATCAAAATTTAACTTAAGTAAATAAATAAACAAAACCACATTTGATTTTATAGTCACTAAACACATATAATTGTTTCGTTGATATTGATATAAGCAAATTCCATTTTTTAGTAATGACTACTTGGCTAGTAATCTAATATAGTCAAAGATGATCAAGTCAAACATGAAAAGAAACAAGCAATCACGATTAATCATAAAATTTTTTTTGGACAAACTAAAACAATCAAGCCGACATTTCAGCTCTTGATTTCCTCAAATGCATTCCATAATTGAACCACATTTAGAACTGATTATTAACTTTTAAAAACCCAAACCTTTTCCCTCCCATTTACCCGTCACTTTCCTCATCACATTCGGCATTTGCGCCGGTAAATCCAGGTTCCGAATTGGATAATAAAACAATCAAAGCCAACCATGATCCATCCATCTCCAATCATTCCTAAACTAACCGACGCGTCTTTGACCGTAATTAAAATTAATCAGCTTGTAAAACGGACCCACATTCACGGCACTTACCATCTTGACCAATCTAAATACGTTTTGGAGACCCTATATAAACGAGGACACGACCTCTCGACATACCATCAACCACAACCACAACCCACATGAAACACCATCATCATCTGTAACCACAATGCCGCACCTCTGTCAACCATTTTTTTTAATCTACCATCCACCCCTTCTATTCGAAATCAGTCGTCGCACAGCCACCACTCAACGCCTATGTTCCCTTCAAATTAATTACGTCGCTCATAGTTGCTAAACTCCACTCCGCCACCATACGTGATACCGGGAGCCGGTGTCACTAACTTCGTTCGCCGCCTCCTCACGTGTTTCAGGTATGAGCCAAACTTTTCGGTACCGATTTTGAGTCTTAAATAAGTTACGAGTTCGTATTAGAGGAGGATAGTTATCGATTGGTTAAGTTCTAAGTTGTATTTCTTTGTCAATTCATGTTTCAATATGCACACATCGATCATATGAAAGAAACATTGACTAGTGTAATCAAACGATTTTAAGGATATTATTGCTTTGGCTTCATGCTAAATCATTGTGCAAGTGTAGTAAGTGAAAATAATACAAGCAGACAATGGACACAAGAAAAACATATAAGAATTTATCTTTTAGATGGCTTTGTTTTTATAATTATTTTCATTTTAAATGACATATCAAACTCTATTTCTAATTAACCTTTTGTCCTACGTTCTGACAACTTTGCTAGTGAGCCAAGCTTGATAACTAAGCATGACAAATGTTTTATGAGGTGGTCTTGCAAGTTAAATTCTAGAAAAGTAGAATCGTTTGAGAATTATTTTTTTTTTCTAAGGAAGGTTTCATGGAATATTTTTTTTTTCGTATTAGAAAACTTAACCAATCGGCCCGAACTCCCAACATAGGTGTATAGGAGTTATACACACTATTTATGTTAATTACTACAACTATAGGGGGCGTGTTCATCAAAGATGAGAGGGTGATTGTTGATTATCAAGTAAAAAGCTCTAAGGTGAGTTTTACATAGCCCCTTTTTCCTTTTCACTATTTTTGGGGTGAAACATGTTACAACATTCTATATGCAATTCAATCATAAAGTGTCTATGTGTTTTTCTATGTTGCATTATGTCTTAAACATGACTAGGGTAAGCACAATATTCTAGCATAATCATTAACATTGATCAGCCGACGGTATACAATGATAGATCTATTGGACTGACAATCCCACCCGGATACGTGCCTCCTACATAGGTAGCGTGGGTGATTGTTATCGCACAACATAATCGAGTGAACCATGTGCGCATGGGATGGACCACAATACAACAGTCACAAGGGTTGATTATGCACTCGATTTACTTCTAGTATGTTTTCACATATGGACTAGACTTGCCATGACACATGAATTGTACAACATTTTATTCAATTATCAAAACCTATGTAATTCTCACCAACTTTTGTTGACCCAAAATATTTTCAAACTTAACATGTTTCAGGTTATAGCTTGCTTGAAGATTAGAGTAAATGCTTGAAGACTTGTATTTAGTATTTTGTTATTTGATGTACAAATTTTAGAACAATGTATGTAATTTATTTATTTATTTAATTATTGAAACTTATTATTTACCATGAGCTACTGAACAATCGTCAATACGTGACATCCCGATGTTTCCGCCATCGGTTGGGGTGTTCCAGATTGGTATCAGAGCCTTGGTTATAGGGAATTAGGTTATTAGAAAAATAATCTAGACTATAACCTTAGGGATTTTAAACCAGTACTTGCTTCTCTTACTTGCAACCCTATTTGCTTCCTTATCCTTATCCCTATCCCACACCCTATGCTACCCTAGCCCTACGAGTTGTCTACTCTTATTCGTTTGCTGCAACCCTAATGTACTTCTAGATTATTAGGGCAAGTTCCTTTGGGCTTGGATCTTATCTGTTTTGATAAGTCAACATTTTCGTTTATTCGTGGTTAAATGTTTACAATCTCTGTGTTTCATTTTCATTTTCATTTATACCCCCTCCCTCCCATTTAAATTCTAAGTTTTGAATCTCAAAATTTTTGCAATACAAAATCTATTTTCTTTCTTATATAATTCCCCTGTTAGCCTAAATTTCATAAATCATTGGTGGATTTCACAACCACGCTTCATTTTACAAACTTATAATATTACCTGTACGTTTAATTATTTTCAACGTCTAACCAAATAATATGTTTCTTTTTACAACATGTTACATATTTTTTTTTAAATCTATTTCCTTTGATGTTTCTAGCCAATTTTATTTTAAACGTTCCCCTACATTTTTTTTGGTACTCCAACCATTAAATTTCATCACATTCAAGATTTTAAAATCCTTGTTTAAACTATAATCTCATAACTTGTGTATAGGAGATACTCTAGCACCAACACCAAAGAGTACTGAATTTTGTCAAACTTTCATCACCTGGAATTTCACAAACTATAGCAAATAAATATTTTGTCAAAGAGTCTTTTATTTCCACAAATCTATATTCTAAATTTCAAATGTTTATGTAACAATTTATTGGCGTAACAAATGATTTTCGATGAAAAGTTTTATGAATTAATCAAAGTCTATTATACAATACACCTCAACAAATTCTTGACTTTTGAAACCCGACATCATGTTTAAAATCTCCGATATTCCGGTCTAAACCACTTAGTTTGCACTATTTAAAAAAAAAAAATTTTTACCACACTTACTCTTTCCCAAAAACAATTTTGAAAATAAAATCTTTCCATCCACAGGAACAAAATTTACTCTACAATTTTTTCCATTGACACTACTTATTTTAAACTTGTTCGAACTATTACAAATTTTCGGCAATTACCACAATCATGCTTTCTCATACGCTTGTATCTAACCATTTATTCAAACCCCACGATAATTCTGCATGATCACCTTACCTACTATATTTGAATATTTGATTATTTGTGATACATGAAGATTTGATTATCAGTATTATCTTTTGAACGTCTGATTATTCGTGATACTTGTAAACTATATGCTATACTAGTAAAACAACATCTATCTAGACTAATAACATTGCCTAGGGCAACTAAATTACAAGTCACATACTATAGCTATTGTTTGTCACAATTACAAACTTACTTACATGTGTGTATTTTCAATTGGTAACGTATATGTTAAACTACAAAAATAATTAAAACAATTATCCACGTAACAACTGGTAGAGGATAAAGTACCTGCTCAACAGTTGGTAGAGTACCTAATAACCTGCTCAACGATTGGTAGAGGTCATCATGCCTGCTCAACAGTCGGTAGAGGTTCTAATAACCTGCTCAACGACTGGCAGAGGCTATCGCACCTGCTCAACAATCGGTAGAGGTTCCTACTCACTGACTGGTAGAGGTCTTTTTCCTGCTCAACAGTTGGACTCATTTTTGGATACATTGTACACGTAGTTTGATACAAAGATTTATTGATACAAGATTCAATCACAAGGTTATTTTGCATTGCTTGTTTCTACATGTGTGTTTAGGGTCATAGAAGGACACAAAACCCTAATGTAAGGTAAATTGGTGATTGCGGTCCGGAACGTAAACATGAATTTACAGGTACGTTAAGGTAGTGTGAAATTTTATCAAAGTTTTCGGTGGGTACCCAATAATAAACCCTAGTTAATTAATGGTTCATTTAACCTTGACGGTCCTCTTGTGCGTTCTTAAAACCTACAGTTTAGTGCTCCATAGGACCCCTATGTCAGACCAATATTAGTCAAAAACCTTGATCATGTCGCTCTTAAACTTTTACCACAGACACCTTAGCCTGTACCAAATACCCGCACCTCTTCCCAACAGACTCTCAAAATTCAACTTCGGGACGAAGTTCCTAAAAGTAGGGGAGAGACTGTAACATTACGTTTTTTTAAAATTTTTATTTATTTTTAATTCTATTTTATTTTTTAAGTATTTGTTATACCACTATGGTGTATTGGTCATAAAAAAAAAACAACGATTATGAATGTTAGTTTTTTTTTTTTACAATAGTTATAATATCCAAACAAAAAGTAATATTCTTTCTACCAGTGGTTTAAAATAATCAAAATTTAACTTAAGTAAATAAATAAACAAAACCACATTTGATTTTATAGTCACTAAACACATATAATTGTTTCGTTGATATTGATATAAGCAAATTCCATTTTTTAGTAATGACTACTTGGCTAGTAATCTAATATAGTCAAATGATCAAGTCAAACATAAGAAAAGAAACAAGCAATCACGATTAATCATAAAATTTTTTTGGACAAACTAAAACAATCAAGCCGACATTTCAGCTCTTGATTTCCTCAAATGCATTCCATAATTGAACCACATTTAGAACTGATTATTAACTTTTAAAAACCCAAACCTTTTCCCTCCCATTTACCCGTCACTTTCCTCATCACATTCGGCATTTGCGCCGGTAAATCGGGTTCCCGAATTGGATAATAAAACAATCAAAGCCAACCATGATCCATCCATCTCCAATCATTCTAAACTAACCGACGCGTCTTTGACCGTAATTAAAATCTAATCAGCTTGTAAAACGGACCCACATTCACGGCACTTACCATCTTGACCAATCTAAATACGTTTTGGAGACCCTATATAAACGAGGACACGACCTCTCGACATACCATCAACCACAACCACAACCCACATGAAACACCATCATCATCTGTAACCACAATGCCGCACCTCTGTCAACCATATTTTTTTAAATCTACCATCCACAACCCTTCTATCGAAATCAGTCGTCGCACAGCCACCACTCAACGCCTATGTTCCCTTCAAATTAATTACGTCGCTCATAGTTGCTAAACTCCACTCCGCCACCATACGTGATACCGGGGAGCCGGTGTCACTAACTTCGTTGCCGCCTCCTCACGTGTTTCAGGTATGAGCCAAACTTTTTTCGGTACCGATTTTGAGTCTTAAATAAGTTACGAGTTCGTATTAGAGGAGGATAGTTATCGATTGGTTAAGTTCTAAGTTGTATTTCTTTGTTCAATTCATGTTTCAATATGCACACATCGATCATATGAAAGAAACATTTGACTAGTGTAATCAACGATTTTAAGGATATTATTGCTTTGGCTTCATGCTAAATCATTGTGCAAGTGTAGTAAGTGAAAATAATCAAGCAGACAATGGACACAAGAAAAACATATAAGAAATTTATCTTTTAGATGGCTTTGTTTTTATAATTATTTTCATTTTAAGATGACATATCAAAACTCTATTTCTAATTAACCTTTTGTCCTACGTTCTGACAACTTTGCTAGTGAGCAAGCTTGATAACTAAGCATGACAAATGTTTTATGAGGTGGTCTTGCAAGTTAAATTCTAGAAAAGTAGAATGCGTTTGAGATATTATTTTTTTTTCTAAGGAAGTTTCATGGAATATTTTTTTTTTCGTTATTAGAAAATTAACCATCGGCCCGACTCCAACATAGGTGTATAGGAGTTATACACACTATTTATGTTAATTACTACAACTATAGGGGGCGTGTTCATCAAAGATGAGAGGGTGATTGTTGATTATCAAGTAAAAAGCTCTAAGGTGAGTTTTACATAGCCCCTTTTTTCCTTTTCACTATTTTT
>JAUTDX010003685.1:0-37868 GCA_030844895.1 Ambrosia x helenae | reverse complement strand
GTTGTGGAAGAATAGTTTGCTTATTATATCATGGTAAAGAAAGGTGCATACATGCAGAACTACGATGCTAAACTTATATAACTAAAATACCCTGTCGCAATCAGTTTACCATATTGTTGAAGCAGGAATGCGAACCTGTTACACTTTTAAATTTTTATAGAGTATTCTAGTCCATTTTCTGATGCATTCTTGGGTGTTACACATACAACATTGAGTTATATTATTAGATGTCATCTAGTTAAAACAAACATTGACACTAGAAAATCTACAAAATAATTCAACTACAAAGAACAGAGAAGAAGAAATGCATACTAAAAAAAATCATAACTACCTCATAATACGCGGCAGAGAATTGTCCGGTATAATCACTGAATGAATACAAATCATAAGCAGATATGTCTTGTGCCCCAAGTTCCTCTGCAGAAACGGTAACTGGGACCTGCTGCAATATACTCTTTGCACCAGAAAATGAACTTATGAGCAATAAGAATATACACACTATAATCATTAACCAGAGAGCTTACAAGAAAACGTACCACAGCTTCTGAATTATGTGAAACTGAAAAGACACACATTTTTCATCATCCAAACCACTCAACTGCGCAAGAAAAAGAAAAGACAGTGATGTAAAACAGAAAAGAACATGAGTCCAGCAATAACATATATTCTTCAGATGATCCTTGTAGAGGTACACTGTAGATATTTGCTGGAAAGTACTACAATGTGTATCCTAGTGGAACATAGGTTAACTAAACAACAAGAAGCATTGAAGCCTCATAACGTCTCATTTTAAGCAGATTATTAAATTTTTTCTACTGTTACAGAAAGAATACCTTCATATAGCAGGACGCATGCTAACACTTGACATCATCTCAGCTCTCTCCCCTAAACTTAATTTTGGAGATCTTTCAAAATGAAGTGTATCCATCGGATCTGACCCAATAAACAGTAACCTCCAAGATTTGCTGTCAGTGTGTGCATACAAGAAAACAGATAAAAGAAACAGATCTGTAGAACTTTAAAATAATATATTATCCAAAAGCACACGTACATGAAGAAGAAAACATGTGGTCCTGAGTTAGATCAATGTCTTGACTATTTGTAATATCAACTGTAAAGTAGATAGAACGTGTTAAAAGACTGAAACAAACAAAATACCGAAAGGTCGTCTAGAAATGCAACTGAATGTCGTACCACAGCTCACCACCAACATGGCAAGAGAGCCAGATTTGATCTCTGCTGATAATTTGTTAATTTCTGGTAGAATAAATTTGGCTTGAGAACAGCTCAAAGATTCTGATCCATTAAGAGCCGTCAATTTACTAGCCTTAATGAAGTGATAAACAGCTGAACGCTAACAAAAAATAAAACAATTATTTTCTAAATAAAAAATAAACATATAGAAATGCCTAAGAAAAAAATACATACAAAAGTGAAATTATAGAACTACCTCCATGTTAGTGTTAGAAAGTGGTCTCGCCAGTAATATGTACAAAGGAAAAAGGCTCTGTGTATGCGTTCCATCATTAATAGTTCCAGATATAGATACTGAAACTTGAATCCTGGAATGAACAGAGGCAAAAAAAATGTCACAAATTTTAGGCCATGGGTCAAAAGATTAACCATATAAAGCTAACTAATTATGAAATACAATAAATGTTGAGTTGTGTAGTCTGAGGTCCACGACATGATGGCAGGAGTCTAGGGTGCAGCACCTAGGTTGGGTCATGCTTCACAGAAAGGGCAGAGATCAAGGAGGAGCTGCCCCTCGTGGGGTCCTTCATGAGTTCATGGGCACCTAGGTTGGGCTTGGCCTCTTATAAATTTAGGCCTGGTTTTCTAGTCAGTTTGCAACTCTTGCAGAGCAAGTTGTTATTTGTTAATCCTAATTTCACCTCTATACAATAAACCTTTGTAACAAAAAATAATATAAATACTCTCTAGTTCAGTTGTGGAAGTAGCCCGGTCACATTGATCAAGTGAACCACGTTATGTGTATTGCCAGTGTTTTGGGAGTGTATGAGCATGTGAGATTAAATGATGATTCCCCAACAACTATTGCCATAACAGCAAAACATACCTACTCGTAAACATGTTTTGGTCCAGGGCGTAAGTGAAGGTCTAACAAAATACTGAGAACATAATCAAGGGTGATGGTAAAAAAATCAATTTAAATTTGTGTAGTAGCATTCTTGCCTTTTCTTGTTCTTCGCTTGTAATTTGTAGTGCAAGCATCTTTGTAGAAATAATGGCTGCACGAATTTATATCATCACTTAGAGACATAACATTAAGGTGAGACTCTTCAGAAATGTCACTAATATTGTAACATATATAAAGGATATCATTAAATGTTTGCAGCAGGAAAAAATGTGACTGATATAAAAGCTAACATTGCTAGTAAGTTATTCTATCAAGTGTCGCAGTCTCCAATCTACAATTACCAATCAAACCCTAAAAGATGGTAAATGAATAAATAAATAATCGAACAAATATTGCCAAATTAAGTGGGTTACATTTTTTATTGCCCGGCGTTGAAGAATGTTGTACAATTCTACAGGCTTGCAGTAAACTGAAAAGCTTTCTTCAGCTGCATTTTGTTCTTCCTGAGACAATTGAATATGAGGTTCTCGGCGGCACATCGGGTTTGAGCCTCTGGAGTAACTGCAATTGCAAACAGAATTCCTGTTCCATGAAATTGCATAAGATGGATTTCTATTAATATTCATAAATTATCTACATCATGCTTATTTGCACCCGTTATCCACACACAAAGGCAACAATACATACATGGCTTCTCGAGACACTAAAGTTATGCCAGGCATTCTTTTTAAAATATGTCCAATCGCAAGCTCATAGCTATCTCCTCTTACTCAAGGGGAGTCATTATTGTTCCTGGCAGACCTGCATTAAACAAACCTATTAATTAGTCCATTTAAAATCAAACACTTCACAATCAAACAAATGTACCCAGTTGCATCTCCCTCATCGCATAGCTATGGTAGGGTACGGGAGGGTAGGAATGTAGGATGAGGGCAACCCTTCTATCTCATAAAAATTATAATACATTATTTCTAATAATATCACCATTCCATTAAGGTTCGAAAAATTTCAACCGCAAACACCTAAACATTATATGTTTGAGCGCTACTAACGCTTTCATATCCCACCAGTTTCTCCAATTTAGTATAATAGATAACAACACTGTGTTCTTTCAGGTTGATCTTTCTATTATCCTTTGATCACATGATGATACATTCTACAATTATTTTTAACACTTTCTTTTGTGGCTGTGTCAGTCAGCATTTTATACCACAAAAACATAGTAATTAAAAATTGCTTATCTACCGGACCTAATGTAATCTAGAACTAACTAAAAGTCCCAAATTTGGATATAACATGACTTACATGGGTAAGTTATCCTACAAAGGGTAAAATAAATGAAAAGGGTGAGAAGGATACAAAAGACACAATGAATTATGAATCACAACAATACAGAGAAATATAACACAATGCCGAAGAAAAAAGACACAATGAATCACAAAAAAGACACAATGACAAAAAATAAACACAGTGCCAAATAAAAAGACACATTGATCTAACAAAAATTCTAAAATCTACAACCTAAAAATCTAAAAGAGAAAACCTAAAATCTAAGATCGTAGAGTTTGATAAGACGATTCCCTGGGTTTTAAAAAGTGCGCGAGGCGCATGCCTTTGCGCCTTGTGTAGTTTAAGGAGCGCTTTTGGGGCTGAGACGTGTTTTTTGTGTAATTTGGGTGTTTTTATGTTGTTTTTATGCATCAAGCTGCTGTACATTGGCATGTAGATGTAGGTAAAATCATATATAAACCTTATTTACATCTCTATTGTGGATAAGAGATACTAAAACCTATAGGATACATAAAGAAATTTATATAATCACTTTGCACCTCGGGTACGAAAGCCCAAGCACTTTTGTGCTTTGCGCTACACGCCTCATTTTTAGACCACATCGCTTTTGTCTTTTTAAGACCAAGACGATTCCAATGCCACTAAAATGAGCTAAACTGGAGTCCGTTTGAATGTTTGATACCCTTCCTACGACTGCCTATTTTGAGGAGACTATCTATTTGAACCTTTCCCTGACTTACATTACCACCTGATGCTAACATAAACTAATTCCTCAAAAATAATAATAAAAATAAAAATAAAATAATAATATAAACATATAATTCCATAATAAAATCTGGAGCTATTTGATAATCAGTGAAGCAAATTGAGTAACTAATCTATGCAAATAAACAGTACGAAATGGTGGAGTAAGATGATTAAGATCGTTAAACAATTAATAATAATAATAATGTGCATTTGAAGAGGAAATTAAGAACGAATATTAATTACCTTAGATGATGATAAGAACAAGTAAGAACCCTAATTTGGTTGTAGTTAGAAAGAGAAGTCAAAGAGTATGATTGATATTTATTATTTAATAACAATGATTTTCGTTGTGTAGCGGTGAATATTACGACTGCATTGAGCTCAAGAGTTTCTATAAATACAAAATCAATAAATAAAATTTTATTATTTCGTTTTTATTTTATTTTAAACGGCCAACAAAACGCACTTTTATTACCATCGGCTAGCAAGTAACTAGCAGTACAAGACTCGCGAATAGAACCAGAACCAAAACCCAAAGCATTATAGCCTAGTGGTATCTTGGTGGTGAGATAAGACTTAGGGGCCATGAGGTCCTGGGTTCGAATCTCACAAATGGGGTTTTCTCGAGTTTCCTTCTGAATTGGTGACTTGGTGGTGGAATATGACCGCGTGGCAACACTGGTGGCACGATGATACTCCAGTGTTCCGTGAGTAATTCACATTTGTTGGCCGTTAAAAAAAAGAACCAGAACCAAACTACCCGGTTGTTTTTACTTATTTTATTTTATTTTAAAAAAAACGATATTATTATGTTTTATGTATTACAAAAAAAACAAGTTTATCAAATGCACTACATTTACCTAGACTGCTTAATACAAAGAATTTCAGGAATGGAGCATTTTCATGTCATATCCTGTATATGATGCGAATGATTGTTGTAGCAAAGTGGTTAAAACGGAGGTAGAAAGGTTTTTTCTTATGGGGTTTCTGTTCGACAGGTACCGGTTTGAGTCCTGCCGTCCATCGAAAAAAAATATACCCAATAGGTTTTGAAAGGGACCAGCGTGTAGAGTTGGATTCGAACTTGGGAAGAAAGGAGTTTCAAGTTAAAAGGTTTTCACTGATCTACACCTAACAAAAAAAGACAAAATTACACTTTATGTCCTTAAAGTATTGCTGAAATTACGAAACATGTCCTTTTTTTTGTATTTTATGTCCAAAATCTCTTTATTTCTTGCATATTGTGTCCTTTATCACTAACTTGGTTAAAAATCTCAGTTAACTTCATTAAACCTAGGGGTAAAATTGTCTACTCATGTCCCTCGTCATCTTTCCCCTATTATAACAGACCTGCACACAGATTTGAAAGCCTAATCAACCAAAACAATCATTTTCCTCCTCTAATGGTGCAATGTTGGTGTGGTAAAGAGGCTGGAATTCGAATTTCATGTGGTATTTGACATTTATAGTTTACCAGTTGTTGAGGATTAACCACTATTGATCAAGTTGGTCCATCTCCAACTCACTTGAACCTGTTACTGTAACCATCATCAAACATTTCTATCCTAACCCCCATTTCTTGCCCAACCGTAACAACGCCATCAGTTTTTCTCGTCTTCTGTTGGTTGGGTACGTATGGTTCACGATGTACCACAACCGTTACTCTCAATAATCACCATCGGCCACCGCCTTAACACGCATCACCACCACAATGGTATAATAAAGACGGTTGGGTGACAAAGGCGGCGGCGCCGCCATGAACCACCTCTCATCTCCTCCTCTTCATCTCTTTAGCTCTATCTCTCTTCTCTGAATCTCTTTACGTCTTCGTCTGGTCATCTGCCATGTTTGGTAACCGACTACCAAAACTCTCAATCTCCTCACTTTCCCCTGTTTCTCCCTCTCTCTACAGCTCTCTCTCTCTCTATCTATCTCTCTCTCTCTCTCTCTCTCTCTAGATCCATATAGGGTGAAGTGGGTATGGGGCTGACTATAATTGAAAAAAAAATCACTTCACCCTTTCTTATCCTCACTTTGAATTGCTGAAGAGGATGATGATTTGGGGAAGCTGGTGATCGATTAGGGTTGAAAAAAAGTGCAGGTGCAAGGTGGGATATAAGGGTGAAGAGGATGGTCAATGGACAGTTTTTACCCCTGAGTTTAATGAAGTTAAAGATTTTTAACCCAGTTAGTGATAAAGGACACAATATGCAAGAAATAAAGAGATTTTGGACATAAAATGCAAAAATAAAATAAAATAAAGGACACGTTTCATAATTTCAATGATACTTTAATGACACAAAGTGTAATTTTGTCAACAAAAAAAAAATATCCGGTATATGACATTTAATGATACCCGAGTAAAAGTTGCTATTAACTTGTTAATTCGTAACTTACAACTAGATCTATGGAAATTATTATTAAACTAAATAGCCAAAACAGTCTCTCTGGTTTGGTGGGTTTTGCCAGTCCAACTCAAAATGAAACTAATTGCCTGAACAATCCAGTAGTTTGACGAAATGCGCCAAAACAATTCAATTTTTTAATGGGTTTAACTCAGCCCAGTTAAGTAAGTGGCAAAATTGTCCATTTACCATTTTATTCAGCTAGGTCTCTCTTAATATTACTATCTCAACTCTCTTCCTTCTCTCTACATCATGACTCTCATCTTTCTCTATCTAAAATGTGATAAATCCAGACAGATTCCAGCTACTTAAAAGGTTGTAGTCAGACTCTCGCCGGATTATCATTGGAATAACAATCGGAGATAGATTAGAGTACTAAACGGATACAACATCTCTCTCTCTCTATCTCTCCCCCCTATCTCTCCCCCCTCTCTCGCTCTCGAGTTACAGAAGATGCATCTCACATACACATCAACGGATGTGTATGTGAATGACGAGATAATTGGAAGAGTTTTGGGTTAGATAACGAACACATAACAGTGACTTCATGTGGCTTATACGGATTATTGGAGGAGTGGTCGATACCGGAATCGGTCATGGGTATATAAGAGGGAATAGGTTACGGTGGGTTATAGGAGCAGGATAGATTGCCGCTTACTTGTGGGTTGTTTCACAATAATCATCGGTTGAGGTTTATTAAGGAATCGAAGATGGGTTACAGGTTAAGAGAGTAGATAAGGGCTTGGTACTAAAGAGGAGAGAATGGGTGTTTGTTGGACCGGCGTCGTCACCGAAATCGTTTACATGCTTCAGATATTATGGCGGGGAGCATTTCGTTTTTCCGGGAAGAGAGAGGGAAACAAGGTGGTTACGATGGTGGTAGTCATCGGACCTGGTGGTAGTGTTGGTGGTGAACAGTTGTGGTGAAAGTTGGTTGGTTCGAGATGGTTGTGATAGTGGTGAGAAGTGAAGGTGGTATGAGAGGATGGTGATAGTGGTGAAAGTGGATGGTGGTCTGAGAAGTTAGTGATGGTGTGGTGTTGTTGACGGTGGTCTAGTGTGGTGGTGATGGTGGGGGCAGTCTGGATTAGTGGTGGTAATGGTATGGTGGTGGTGATAATGGGCAGAGAGAGAAGGTAGATGGACAATTTTGCCCCTGACTTAACTTGGCTGAGTTAACCCTGTTAAAAAATTAGACTATTTTGCCACATTTCGTCAAACTACAAGATTGTTCAGGCAATTAGTTTCATGTACAACAAACATTATTATGGTTGGCGGGAACTATAGAGGGTAAAATGCGCTAGTTACGTTATGCATCAAAACAAGTCGGCAATAATAACACAACCCAATCAAGAATGTAGTTACGAAGAAATGGACTCGACCCGAAAACAGACGACTAACCAAATGGTATGTTATTTAAAAGATAATATAGATGTCTAAATGTATCATATCTAAACATGTAAACAAATATGAAATCTGGTTGCAGTGACTTCAGAACTGCAGCCAATAACATGAATAAAGAATAACAGACCAAACACTAGCAGCAAACAATTCTTGCAAATTTGTACAACCAACTTAAAAAATAAATTCTTGAAGTAATAAAAACTATAATAGCTTTTATAGGGTAATTATATGAAAATAAAATAGCAAAAACTTGAAAGACGGATTCATGGTGATTCTTTAAAATTAACAGCAGCCAGAATGGTATTCTAAGATGAGCAGCAACCACCGCTCTGCCAACAGGTTGACCCTTGAGCTGCACGGACGGTGGCCTCATGTTGTTTGACCCAGGCTGACTTGCCATCCTGCAACAAACGATGATTTCCCAATTTAGACAAATAATAATCAGTCAAGTCTAGAAAAGAGGGTCCGCTTAAAAAAAAATAATAATTTGGTCACAATTTAGAGATGGCAAGATGGGTCAGGTTGGTAGCCTGGGTAATGGGTCCTAAATGGGTTTGGGTTGAGTAAACTGGTGAAGTCATTCTTTAGTAGGGACAGGTTGATCCATTTTTCAATTTATCTTATAAATAATTAGTGTGTTGGTTATGATTACAATATCGACGTTATAGTAACTTATCAAAAAGATTTGATAAAAATAAAGCATGCATGAGACACAGAATTTAGGATGTTTACATAAAAAAACGAAGCATAATTTTTTTGATAAAACCCGTTGGACGTGATTGTTCCCTTTTTGGATTTTAGTTTGAGCTAATTATAAAACAATGCCAATAACAAGCTGTTTTTTAGAAAAAAAAGGTCCGAATTGCCAAATCTACTGTAAATCTTCTTTGAAGATCTTCAAAAGAAATTCAAATGCAAGAGGCTTGACCGAAAGGAGTAATATGGAGTACCTGTTTTTGATGTCAGCAGACATGGCCATGAAAGCCTGCTCAACATTTGTAGCATCTTTGGCACTAGTTTCCATAAATGGAATGCCAATGCTATCAGCAAATTGCTAAAAGAAAAGAACACAAGAATTAGCCTCCTTTTTAACAATCCTCTATCCATCCAAACGAATACAAAACAAGTAACATAGAGTAAAAAACTAGACATGTCAGACTCGTTTTCTTAGCGCCTCCAAGCGCACGCCTCAAACGTTTTTTTAAACCATGAAAGTAACAAGTAACCTTCAGTTCAAGATTGACATGTGTTGGCCCAAAATACTTTGCCCAAAAATTTTAACTTTTTTTATGAATAAATAGTGTCAGCTAGGAGTACAAAAACTGTATCATTTGATTGTTGATCCAGATTTTTAAAAAAAATGTTTTAGGAGGTTTTATGCATTACTAATACACTCTGAGAGACTTTCTACTCATTCGAACTGTTTGACATGTTTCCTTTTAAGATAACTTTGTAAATCTAACCCCTTTGATGATAAAACATAAGTTAAATTGACCCATTTATAAGTAAACGGATAGAAGTTAAGGAGAGAAAAAAAGAAGTTAAATGTGTACCTTAGCGGTGTCATAGGACACAGCTCTACTTTCTGTAAGGTCACATTTGTTTCCAACAAGAAGTTTATTCACATTTTCACTTGCATAACGGTCAATTTCACTCAACCATTGCTTAACGTTGTTGAAACTTTCTAGGTCAGTAACATCGTAAACTATCTGCAGAAAAGAAACAGAAAAAAAAAACTTTAGTTGAGCAAAAAATGTCAGCCTTTATATTGTCTTTTATCAGTTTACAATAATCTGTCTTCTAAAAGAGATCTAGGTCATAAAGAGAACTAGGAACTGGAAAGCGTACAATAATGCCATGTGCCCCACGGTAGTAGCTACTGGTAATTGTCCTGAACCTTTCTTGTCCAGCTGTGTCCCACTAATTGGTTCAAATAGGAGAATAATTAATAGACAAGAATCGTTAAAATAAATGTTGACTTATAAAAACTCACAATTTGAAGCTTAATGGTTTTCCCATCCTGCTCAACAGTGCGGATTTTCTGCAGGGTAGATGAGAAAATAAAACATTTATCATACAAAGGTAACATGATATTAATAACTTTAAACGCGCTTTTATTGCCATTCAAAAAATTGTGCTTTTATTGAGATGCTACTTTCAAATAACAAAATGAATTATAATAAGTTCTTACAAAGTCCACGCCAATCGTGCTGATGTAGCTGTCAATATATGAGTCATCCTGTATGAAAGAGACAAAAATATTATAAGATACAGAATACAGAAAGAGGTGAAAAAATGGGCAGGCATGTCAAAACGGGTTTGGGTTGGAACAAGTCATTTTTAGTACAAGTCAATAAATGCCGGAGCAGTTTCAGATATAAACGCAATCCAAATCTCAACATTTATAAGTAAATGTGTCTAAACTGCCACTTCTATGATTTGTAAACAAGAATCAACTAATCTATTTCCACAACTGGTTTACATTCTAACAGATTGTTCAAGATAGCAACAAGATATCCAATTGACAGATGTATAAATAGGCAAGGAGTGAAGGAACCATCTTAAATGGATATTATAAAAAAAAAAAGCCAAATTGTCTTACAGCAAATCTAAGGAGGAGACAAGATTTGCCAACTCCCGAGTCGCCAATCAGCAAAAGCTTGAACAAGTAATCACTGCAATAGACATAGCAAGAAATACATTCAGGATAAAAGGACCATATGTTCTTGAACAGTGTTAAAGAGATTATAGTAGCCGTGATATTTCTTGAAACTATGCATATAACAGCTAAAAGTTGCACGCCCAGAGCTTCACTAATCCCAACTATAGTACATTTATAGGAAAATCACACAAGTAGACATTTTCCTCGTGGTGTTATACCTCTATAGACGTGTCAGAGAAAAATTACATATGTAGCCATTAAATATGGGACGCATATCTACTTTCACTCGCACATAAATGTTTAATCCCACAAATGCAGGCTTAAGATCATGTCATACGCGATGGGGACACTTGTGTATAATCAGCAAACGTACCTTATGTGGTAGATGCATGAAAAAATTCAACGCATATGTGACATAGACATGCAAAATAGCCGTTTTATTTGCATATCCGATGTGGAAATGGCAATACTAAACTTATGTTTGCTAATTAAGGCATGAAGTCTAGACAATGAGTATCACTAATCCATAACTCATTTAAATACACAGTCACATAGAGAGAGAGAGCGTCATGACGTCATCTGTGGGTTTTTATATCGATCACAATGATCTAAATATGTCAAAGGTCTATTAAAAGATCAATTGTTGTATGTGGTTGGTTCCTAATGTATGGTTGCTCATACAAGTTGTGGTGTGGAACATTCTCAACTTAACGAAAGGTGAGAGCGCGATTGATGATACCTAATAAAAAGGGTGGGGGTCTAGCCCAGTTTGGTGCCTCAATGGTAATTTGAATTCAACTGACTCTCTTTAATGATGGTGGCCAATCGTTCTCTTCATATTGCACTTTGTCACCATGGGGACAACACATTGATGTTGTTTGTTATACACGTTTTCTTGATAGAGAGAGGCATTGGTAGAGAATGTCGGAAAATGAATCAATAATCAATATAGGAATTAAAACAGGTTGGCACATACACCTAGTAAAGTGTGTACTTTTAAACAACTCACTCGGCTTATAGTACAACCCTATGAAGAAAATTCTTAAACAAATATAAAACAAGAGGCTATATAAAAGGTTTGTTGTGTCCATAAAAACAAGAGGCTATATAAAAGGTTTGTTGTGTCCATATTAGGGTGCATTCCAGTCATCTCCCTCCTCTCCTAGCATTTTCTAACCATATGCCAGCTTTCTCCATGATCTCATCATCCATTACCTGATCTCGTAGCCTTTTCCCTCTCTTCTCTCTTGCATAACAGTCACCCCAAACAAAAGATGGGAAAATGCATGCATCACGCAACGTGGCACATGAGGCGAAAACTGCCACCACATGACCTCCTTGCGGAGACATTGTGCATCACCTCCACCCATGCACCACCTCAGTCGCCTCGCGCATAAGGCATTGATTCGTTATATTTAAAACCAAGCATGCAATACACGTCATGTGGTGCTATCAAAGTTGTGTTATTTTTGTTAAAACCGATAGTTAAAATATTTACGGAAAAACAACTTGCAAACATTTTCAACTTAACATAAAGCGACGGCATTTGACCTTTGACAATGCGTTCAACATTAAATTTCGCTAATGCCTACCTAAAAAGCTAACTTGTGATGGAATGAAGATGTCATGTAATGCTCATCAATTCCACATCCCCTCGACAACGTATCATACAAAATCAACAAATATAATCGTCGAGAAATATTATCTTCATTTAATTTCAATTTTTAAAATCATTACAGCGAAATGAACAGATACATGACTGCTTCACATATAAATTATTCGATACATCGTTTATTTATTTATTACGCATCTCAATTCATATACAAAATTTCATACATAGTTTATATTTAATTAACATGATTTTCTCTACGTTTAATTAATTAATTAATTAATTACACCGTTTTCAACAAATCAGGTATCATTTTGAATCAGATAACAAAATAGATCCAATCAAGATGAATCAAATCAACACAATTTTGTTAACAATTAACACAACAACAACAACAACAACAACAATAATAATAATAATAATAAGATCAAACAGACGAAACAAAACGTATGTACAAAACAATACAGAATGACAGAGATCGAAACTTACTATTCGTGATTCATGATATAAACAATTTGCAGGTATATAACGAGGCAGACTGATCTAACGGTGACGGTAAGATGGATATTTAACGGGAGACGGAGAGCAAAGGAGGATTAGAGCAGCTTGATTATTGTTATTATTAATATTATTATTGAATAATGTATGGAATGAATGAGAGGTAAGGAGGATGATATTGACGGAGAGAAGTTAACAACCGACAGATGAAATGAGAGATGAAGGAAGGATGTTGTAACAAACACCTATTTTCTTATTTTAACCTTTATTATTATATCCTACCTTTTCGTTTGGAAGTTTTCCTCTTTCCACTTCTTTTCCTTTTTTAAATTATTATTTTTAAAGTACAACAAACTTTATTAAAGGTGGACAAACAATTGTAAATGGTAGCTGTTTGGTAAGCCTCTTAAGGATGCCCTCAACCTCATTGAGTGTTTAATAATTTAGTATTTAGCTCATACAACATATTTGTTTCAGCTTTTGAATGGAATAGTTAAGGTTGAACCATTAAGACTTGGAATGTAGCTGAACCATTAAACACTGAACCACATATAAACCAATCCATTTTTACTTCCCCTACCAATGTGGGACAAGAACGCTAACCGTTCGGATGTCCAACTTAATGATTTGGCACTTAAAGGCTATTTGGTAAGCCTCTTAATGAGGCTATGAACCATTCAGCGCTGAATGATTCAGCATTCAGCGCGTTTGTTTCAGCTTCTGAATGGATGGTTAAGGTTTAACCATTAAGACTTGGGATGTAGCTAAATCATTAAGCAGTGAACCATTAACACTGATCTTTAATGAGGCTCTCCTATCAATGTGGGACAAGAAAACTAACCATTAAAAGATCCAACCTAATGATTCAGCATTTAATCATTCAGACCTCTTAATGAATCAACACTTAATCAACCAAACATCCCCTTAATCATTCAGACCTCTTAACCATTTAGACCTCTTAGTTATTCAGCACTTAATCAACTAAACGGCTCCTTAGTCCACACCAACTAGGACGTGCTTTGTGAGTTGGCAAAGGGTGTCACCTCAGCTGTTAACGAACTCAAACATCGCGCCCCGTTATTATTTGAAGCCATTTAACGATCGTTAATGGTTTTGTTGTTGGTGAAGGAGGAAGAGAAGTGGGGTCCACCCCCCGTTTTGACCAATCAAATATTTTGTATTTTTTTCCTTTTATATATATTTCGTTATTCCACAAAACCTAGTTATTAGGTGGTTTAGTTATTGGTGATTCTACGTGGCACCGAAGGACAACAGTTTTTAGGGTTGTGTTGCTATTCACAACATTTAACCTTTTAGACAGCACAAACATTACACACTCATGCTTGACACATCCATATTACATCATTGATTCCACGAAACATTAAAGTCCTTAGCCCGATTCCTAATCCAAACAAGGGCCTTATTTTTATTGATATAAAATAATAATTTAAGGAGAGAATTACTAGTATCGGACTATCGGTAACTTGTTAATATTATATATTTTTTATTTTATTTTTAGATTATATGTGAAGTAATTTATGTTTCTAATATAATTTTCAGGTTTAGATATGGTTTTGGAGTCGGATGTTTGCTTGATTGCAACATTTCTATTATCTGGGGTGGGGTGAGGTGTGGTGTATTTATGTTTCACTCTTTCCTAACCGTACTAATAATTTTTCTATGAGTGTTTCTCAATATGGTTATTGTTGTAAGGAAAGAATAACAAAATATACATTAGTCAATTTCTAGATGTGTATATAGGTTGAAGCAACGCAACACCATGATTGTGTATTCCACTGACTCACGTACGTCGCTTTATATTATCAAACATATCTTAAATTGGGTTTGGAGGTGCTCCTTCACTTGAGGATGGACCTCCACATAAGCCGTCACGTCACCAGGGGCCAACTAATCACCCAAGTGATAAGCCTAGAGTGCGGGTGATGGACCTCCCCCTCATAATTTTTTCTTCCCATTTCATCCTCCAACGGTTAGATTTGGCTCGTCACCCTCGTTTCCTCAATGACAAGTGCCGCGACCAGCCTCAAGGGGACGGTGTGGACGTTCCAAGATGGGCCGCGACGGGCCGGGGACGAGCCCCACACCCACCAGCGTATCACCTTTATTTCACACGTATCATATATTAAGTCTCCTTAATGTGAGTGAATCTTCGGTGTCTTACATGTGAGCCTTGTGATTGTGCAATGTATCGGTAATTAAAGCTTGAAGGGATATAAAAACAATACTCTATATGGAATAACAGACGCGTCCCTAAAGATTTACGTGTCCTATCCAAACCGTTAAAAAATATGCCCCTTAATAATCTTTTATAAATTAGATAATTAAGCTAAATGTTATGTTGATCAATAGTATAGCAATAAACATAACAATTTTAAATAATATTATTAAAATGAGTGAAATTACATAACGTAATAGACTATATTTAACCGACGATTCATTAAGCTCTCCTAGTATTTTCGCTAGCAAATTGGTGGATCAACTTTTCGCACTTTATATAATCGATGATTTCGTTCTTGATAACTATCATCGCTAAGACACTAAGTCTTTCTTGGGACATTGTTGATCGTAAGTATGACTTCAACAACTTTAATTTTGAAAAGCTCATTTTGCGAATGGCATCGTGACTAGAATGGTCAATAACATTCTATATGCAATATACGCACTTGGGAAATAACATTCTTCTTTCATATGCTTATATATAGGGTCGCTAAATTTTTGTGATGTGTCAAATAAGATCAACTCTGAACAGAAAAAAAACGTTTTTTTTTTTATTTTTTTTATTTAGTAGATAAATAGGTATTGGGTTTATAAATGTTACGAGCTTTGAGTTAATAATATTTAAATTTTAAATTGATTATTGTTGACCCAATGTTTGAGTGTTAAATGAGTTTTCTATTTTAAAAATATACACACACTGACACACATATATATATAGAAATTTTATAAAAGAAATTGTGCCCCGATAAAAATGGGCCCAAACCGAATGGCCTCCCTGACTTGTGCCAAAGCCATCCCAGTGGAATAATATTACTAATATCATACAATCTTAAATTCACAAGCTCAAAAGGTGCACTTCGTGGATTCAGGGTCCAGGGTGTAGGCAATAGACATTGATTGTTGTCCATGAGTTTTGCAAGTGCCTGATTAGTATTTGTTAATTGTTATAGGATGACTAATTGACTATCATTGGGCCATTCTCGATGTTATTGATGCTGTTGGATCTATTGGGCCAACTAATCCTTGTAGCCTTTATATGTGGAATAATGAATATGAAGGATAAACTAGACCGAAGGTTTACTTGAATAAACTTGTCATGTGATTACAGATTACTTGTTTACTTTTACCAGTGTATATGATTATCGATCTTTGGTTTACTGTTGGTATTCATAGTATTACAAATAGGCATGGTTTTGTCGACGCGTATTGGGTGGGTTGGCTTTCGCATCAATACTTATCTTAGATTGGTTGTACTAAACGTGTAGATTATCACACGCCATACATATCGCTGCATCACAATGTTGAATTCCACTAAACCACCCATTTGTATTAGATTTTGGGGCAATAAATGCATACTAGGGGTGTTTCGTTACACTTTATGTTGCGGTTGAATCATCACCACTATCAAAATTAGTCGGTGTTGAAAATAACGTGCAAAAAATGTGATTAGTAAGCATAGGTTGGTAATGGTAGATGACCATGAGGGAGAGAGGAAAATGAGAGTTGGGTTGTTTGTCTTTAAATTTCATACAAAAAGTCAACGTAAAAAATTTACAAGCGAGTACGTAATATTTTTAAAGTTAGAACACCTAAACCATTTATGTAATTCATCCGGCGATAAAAGAACATATCTTGTTGTTACTATAATAAAGATTTATGTCACACTCGTCTTAACATTTGTAATTAATCTAACCAGTAATCTATATTCTATATAAGTTTAAATAAAAAAGGAAATTAAACATTAAATCACATAAAAAGAAATCGTCTTAATCCAATGTTGAACCCTCATTTTAAAACATTTCGAAACTGGTAGTATAAAAAAAGGTATAAAGTAAAGAAATTAAGCGTTAAATGGCCATAAAAAATATAAATTAATATTGCTCATTCCACGGTTTAGCAAAAATAAATAATAGGTCCCACCGAGACTTGAACTCGGGTTACTGGATTCAGAGTCCAATGTCCTAACCACTAGACCATGGGACCAACTTTGTCTTGCTACTGCCTTTCATGATTTATAAACCATTTATTATTACAGGACTAAGTTAACAATCGTATGCATTTGATTATGAGATCGATAAAAAGATTAAATTATGACGATTTTGTTTTAAATATATATCCTTTGATTTGTTCATGATCATAATGTAAGTTTTATCTTAAATTCCATATGTCACACCACCATTTTAATAAATAGCCTTATCATGTTTACAATTATTTCTATTAATTTACATATTTAAGATTTTTGTAACTCTCATAACTTGTAAATCGTAACAATGTTAGAGAAATCTAATATGACATATTAATTTTACATATGAAATATAATGATTCGTTTTACAGTTACATGCAAGAAAGCTTCGGGTAGCACCTAACCTAAAACAATTAAAAATGTATCTCCAATGTTAACGCCTAACCTTAAACAATGTATAACTCTAATATAAATATCTAACCTAAAACAATGTATAACCCCAATGCTAACAGATGTTGAAAATAGAATTCATATTTACTGATTTGAACATAATTAGTGACTTGCCTATACACCCTACAAAAAAATAGTCGTTTTTTTCTCCGTTTTTTATATAGCTCTATGGTACTTGTTGGAAAGATATTAAAACGCTCGTTAATTTGGTGTAATTTTTTTCTTTAAAAAATCTCGTATATAAAAGATATTAACGTTTAAAAATTATGGGAGGAGACATAAGAGATAAAAATTCAATTTTATTTTTAAATTTTTTTTCCTAAAATATCTCAATTTTATTTTTAAAACGCTCGTTAATTTGGCTGTCTTCTCCATTCCCATTCCCCCAGCAGAAGTCCGTTCACGATCCTGGTTCGTGTAGCCACTGAACATTCCTTATCATTTTCTAGGACAAACAAATGAGGACACAGCCTCATAAGCGGAATCTCCGAACACCAGCTATCAATCCAAAATCTGATGGAGTTACCATTTCCCAGCTTGCCCCATATCAATTCATCTGCTTGTATGTTCGAACAATCAATTTCTTTCGCCCTTTTAACAATTGAATTCCAGGTCCCCGTAATGGATGTTTTAACCGGGAGGTATGACCAAGAGCGACTATTGTCGTGTAATGCCATAATTGTTCTCCTCCATAGGTTATTCGGTTCCGTTTTGAAGCGCCACCACCACCGTAACAGTAGACTTAAATTCATATGTTTAAGGTACCCAAACCAACGCCACCTTTATCTTTTGGACCGACGACCCTATCCCAACATACCCAAGCGGTTCCTCTTTTGTCTTCATTACCTCCCCAAAAGAACCGTCTTCGAAGGCCTTCCAGCAGATCCAGGACACTTTTCGGCGCCAAGAAAAGTGAAAAGTGGTACAGTGGAAGACTATCGAGTACCGATTTGAGGAGTACCAATCGACACCCCATAGATAATTGTTTGGCTTTCCACTTCGATAACCGGGTCTTGCATACCTCCACAACCTCTTTCCAATGTCTTACTTGGTTCATGTTTGCACCGATTACAACCCCCAAATATTTACATGGCAGGAAACCTTGTTGAACCGAAATATTGTTGGCAGCCTCAACAACCAGGTCAGGCCCCACCCCAATACCATATAGATTGGTTTTGCGATGGTTGACTCTTAACCCCGAGATTAAATGAAAACACCTCAGCAGACGTGATACCTGTAATAAATTCTGTTCACTCCATTCGCCCATAAGTGCCACGTCGTCCGCAAACATCAGATGAGTTAAGACCGGACCGTCGTTAGGGAGCTTAATGCCTTGGATGAAGCCCAATGACTCGGCTTTAGAAATAAGACAAGAGAAAGCGTCCATAGCCAAAATAAATAAAAACGGGGATAGAGGATCCCCTTGGCGCACCCCTCGGTAACATTGAAACTCCCAAGTTGGTGACCCATTAAGCATCACCGAAGCCCGAGAAGACTTCAATATTCCCGACACTCAGCTCCTCCATCGATCAGGAAATCCCATTTGTTGTAGGACCCTATCGATAAACGTCCAACTAATGCTGTCATAAGCCTTTTCCAGATCCACTTTAAGCAAAAAACTTTGTTTCTTCGATTTCTTCACCCAAGAGATTGTTTCATTGAGTATTAGGGGTCCATCCAATATATTACGTCCGGCAATAAACCCAAACTGATTTTCAGAAACCAGTTCCGAAACAACCGCCTTGACCCGATTTGCAAGTGTTTTTGAGATAATCTTGGATATAGACCCCATAAGGCTAATGGGCCGGTACTCGTTTAAGGAAATGGGGTCTGGATTTTTGGGAATAAGAACGATAAAGGATGAAGAAACACCCCTGCTAACGTTACCGCTTTCATAGAAGTCTTCCATAACATGGACGATATCATCCTTGAGAAGGTCCCAAAATCTTTTAAAGAAGGCGAAATTAAACCCGTCGGGACCGGGCGCCTTGTCATCTCCGCATTCCCAAATGGCATCTTTGATTTCTTGCACTGAAAAACGGTTAGTAAGTTTAGCCGCCATGTCATCATTTAATTTGCGAACACCCGGTAATACAAACGATGGCCTGCAATGGACGGCTTCCCTGTATTTGTTAGCAAAGAATTTGCGAGCCTCCATCATCATCTTGGTCAGGTCACAACACCAATCATCACCAACTAAAAAGCCATTAATTATTTTACTATTTTGTTGCTGATTGATGAAACCATGGAAGAAGCTTGAATTCTCGTCGCCATCAATCGCCCATCGTATTCTCGAACGCTGTTTATGGTCACTCGCCTCATCAGCAAGAATAACTTCTCTTTCTTTCTTGCAATTCACCCAAATTGACCTTTCATCCTCGGACAAAGTTCGGCTTTCTGTCAATTTATCAAGCGCATCCAGCCTTTTCTCGACTTCATTTAATTTCTGCTTCCTTTTTTCTTTCTCAACGGCCGCCCACTTCTTGATAGCCTCTTTAATACATTTTAGTTTATTAGCCAGAATAACATCGCTTCTTCCTGAGAATGTTTGACCCTCCAATGCCCCAAGTACCACTTCATCAAAGCCCGGACATTTCAACCAAGAATTGAAGAAGCGAAAGGGTGGAGCACCGAAGTTGACTGTCTTTGTATCCAACGTAATTGGGCAATGATCCGAATCCCTGCTTGGCCAAGCTCGGACCGTTGGGTCATGCCATATATCCGTAAAATTTTGACTAACCAGAAATCGATCAAGTTTGCTCAATTTCCGACCATCATCCGATATTCTAGTAAACTTTCGCCCACCCATCAGAAATTCAACTAACCCGTTGTCCTCAATGAAAGCATTAAACGCTTCAGCACAAACGAGGTTAAATTCCGAGTTTAATCTTTCTTCTTGTGATCGAACCGTGTTGAAATCCCCATAACAATCCATACCCCGGGTTTATTTTCAATTAAGTTTGATAGTTCGTGCCATAAATCCCTCTTAGCCCTGATACCATGTGGAGCATAGATGTTTGCAAAGTGAACCATACCTGTTACTTTTGAAACCGTACCAGATACGATTAAGTAATTCTTGTGCTTGTACGACTGTAGATGCTTAAAAATACCCGGATCTCACATTGAGATAAGTCCTCCCGAACTCCCATCAGCATTAACCCAATCAAACATGACCGGTCTACTGCCCCATAGCTTCCTCACTGGTATTCTTGATCCATCAAATTTCATGGTTTCCTGTATTGCAACGAAAGACGCCCTATGTTCCATTATAACATTCTTGATGGAGAGAATTTTGGGGTCATCTCCAGTCCCTCTAACATTGTAAGAGAGGACTATCATTGATCCACCATTGTGACGCCATCATCCCTAATTGCTCCATCCACAGCATCTTCAAAGCCATATAATTCAATGCCAAGAGCTTCACCAAAGGTTACTGTATTGGCAACTTCAACAACCTTCGGATCCACTTAGGCAGGTTGAGTAATAGATTCAGCCTGATTTGCTGGAGCTCCAGAACTGGACCCCATACCACCGTGAGATACCAGGTCATCCCCAACCTCATTGTTATCCTCAACACCCCCAAGAGTTCCATTGGTGATAGGGAAAAGGTTAGAGGGCCCAGGGATATCCTTGGATAATCCAGCAATAAAAGATTGTTTAAGTACTTCGGGTGGGGTATTGAGATCCAAAACACCTGGCCCAGTCCATTCCTTGTTAAAAAAATTGAGCTTGTCATTAAACCCATTATTAGGCCCATCATACCATTTGTCATCCTTTCTAGGCCTTTTACCAGAAGGTGGGACCACAGGAGAGAGCTCATAATTACTATCCCTACACTGATTCCCATGTTGGCATGCTTTAGGAGCAGCCGATGAAACATTAATCCGGCTAGTGGACCCCTCCCCCATGCACTCATGCTGATTGTTCCCATGCAGACAATTAATGCTCGACCTTTCAACTTCCTCCACACCTTTTGGACTTCCAGTCGACCCCCTCGCCGTCACCGACTTCGGTGAAACTGGAACATTATCCTGCTGGGTCTCCGGTGGTATTTCACCATCCTCCAACACTCTATCAAGCTCGTCTTCGTCCATGTGGGTTTGTTCATCTGAGTTAACTGCAGGATCAGTTACCGGAAGTGGGTTGCAGGAGGTGGAAGGTTCGGTTTTAACAAAATCCGGACACCAGTCCATGTCCACCTCCGATACCCACACTTTGAATTTAGCCCCCTTACACGAGACCATCATCGACTGCTCGATTCTCTTGCCCTCTTGGGTAAGAATGGCAACCTTTTCCGAAGCCAAATTGCCATCTTTCGTTGAAGCCACTGAGCCATAGACTATCCTCCCAAATTTCCGGCCAATCTCATCAAACACCCTATCATCCCACAACCCGAGTGGAACACCCTTGATTTGAATCCAAGCGACTCTATCGTAGATGAGTTCTTGCCCCACCCATAATACTAATGACGAGAAACACTTAGACCACGTCTCCAGTTGTTCACTTAAAAAGTTTTGGGCCATCACAGATCCTTGAAAGGTGAGAATCACCTTTAACCCACCTACATATTTCATTGTGAACTCATCGCGAACTTTCAACGACAATAGTTCTTCCAAACAGGCAAGCCTGTTCAGATCATGGGCCACACCGATAAGAGAGCATTTTTTCCATTCATTCGTTGCCGGACCGGGGTATTGTGGGAGGTGGATAGAGACCTTCATATTACTGCTATCCATGACCCCAGTTGTAGCTTCCTTGAATGATGCAGCACCCCTTGTCTTCCAAACTTGCTGGTTAACATTGTTTGTGCCCGGATGTACTTGTGGTTGTGTAGCAGAGGACCTCCTTTCCTTTGCCCTGTTCAAGCTATCCTGCTTACCGAACTTTGCCACGTTAACAATCACCTTGTTTTTCCCGAACAGAGATTTCCCTATTGTGTTCGCCATTTCCATGCCATCTTCCACATCTTCAAACCTGATGAATGCGAAGAATCTCCCAAGTTTATCTTTTCTTTTAGGTAGATAAGCATCCACCATATTCCCATAATGTTTAAACTCCTTCCATAAATCTCCCCATGAACACCAACCTGGTAGGTTAGTAACGTAAAAGGTTGTTGTGTTTTCATTTTCGACATACCGATTTGGTTGGGTTATTGTTTGATTCCTCTTTCGCCTTCGTGGTAGCTCCCATTCGCCTTCTTCTTTTTCTCTCTCCATCTAGTTAGAGGGAGGTGTCACTTGTCATGTGATTGGCTATTCGATTTATAATTTTTTTTATCACACGAGTTTGAATTGAATTATAAGTAGTTAACTGAGTTTCAATTCGAATCCGGTATATATTTAGAATTTTGTTTGCTTTTTACTAAAACAAAGTAAAATATTGCAACAATTTCTTTTCCACTTATCACAATCTTATTATTTTAGCCCTAAATGAACTTAAAATCTAAGTCACATTATTATGACGAAGCTTCCTTCAGAAAGTCAGACTAGATAGAAGCTTTATATCAGCAATATTGTGACAATAAAAACTAAAGGCAAAAGCGTCTTGAATTTGGGAGTACTATTTGAACTAGACCTCGTCGTATGATTAATGCCCAAAACCAACATTGTGCATCAGAAAGTAAAAATACCCAAATTTATCGCAATGAAAATGCCATTGTCTAATGGATAGGAGAGAGTCCCTCTGAACCTTTAGCATAGGTTTAAATCCTATTGGACGCAATTTTTTCCTGATATTTTGAAGATTTCGAGATCCAAAAATCAATTTTGAATGATTTGAATCCGAAACGCTTGAGTACCCTTTTCTTATTGAAAAGTTTTATCATTTTGTTTAGACTGCTTGTTCTAGAAGCATAAAACATTCCCTATGTTCCTGAATACTTTCTTTAAAAATGACTCTCTTTCTCGGTAAATATCTTGGTAGAAGATATTATTTTGTCCATCATGCAAATATCACAACTCATGCAACACTTGTTTATAGATTCTTACTTTTTTTTAATTGTCATCATACAACTTTATTTTTCATAAGATGTACATGTGATAATGTGATGAGGCCTATAAGACAAGAGGTCTAGTGACTAAGTTCAACCTCTCACATGTCACATGTAGGGATAAATTCGGTACCGTTACAACACCAAATGTACCGGTCATGAAAATGCTCGGTATGATACAATATTCAAAAGTAAATCAACAAAAAATACTGGTCTCAAACTGAAAGTACCGATCGCGAAAACACAAAAGTGTGTACCAAATTAGTATCGAAAATGGTTCGATACAATGCGTTTGGTTTTGCTATAGTACAATCTGCTCATCCCTGCTCACATGTGTAGTCATTAGCCAAACCTTAATTTGATGGCCACGAAGTTTGTAGTGTGTAGTTTACTCAACAAAAACATGTGAGAAGAAATAAGGTGGAAAGTATGATAAAGTAAAAAAAAAGTCAAAGGTGTTCATAGTTCAAAATAGTTCATACATGTGATATCAAGACTTTTCACGTGACATTGCCTACTTCAATTAAGTCGGCAACCAAACGACGTCGTATTAACACACTTTGATTAGTTATACCGTAACGATCTCTTTTTGTTTTTCGCGCTTTTTTTTTTTAAATTTAGAACTCCTCAACTAACTTAAAACCCTCACACACACTAACACACTTTCTCTCTCACACAGTTAGTTTAAATTAACTGTTATTTACAATCCTCAACCAGTTCTATCTCCTCTAACCCTTTTTGTTCCTCTCTAATGGAGATTTTGCTTCAATCATGCTCTAATTTTATAGCGAAATCTTTGGTGATATCGACCGTTGATAGGCGGTTTGCGTCTTGTACGGTTGCGATTGGTAAGAAGAGATGTAAAGTGAAACTTAGAGCGATAAGTAGGAGCTCAGAAGATGGACCGTCTTTCGTCGAAGACATAACGAAGAATGGCGTGTTATTGGGAGCTGAGGTTGATGAATCTGGTTCGGTTGTTGGATTTCGTTTGGGTACTCCTGATCAATCTGGTACGTATTGGTTTTGTTGTTTAGATGTAAATGTGTTTGAGAATTGAAATTTGATGAAAGAATTGTAGATGAATTACTCGGTTTTAGTAAAATTAATTACACGGTTAGTACACGTGGTTCAGTTACATTTACATACCTATTTATTAGAAATTATGCCATTGATGTTTAACTTTTATGAATGGTTGGAGTATTAGTACTTCACATGCACTAACCGTGTAATTAATTCTATAAATGGTTTCGCCATTAGCACTTCACATGTACTACTAATGGTGAAACCATGGGTGGAAGTATGTGTCTTGAAATGTTGTCATGGGACATCATTGTTTTTTTGGTAGTATTATCAATTATGTATGTCTGGATTTTTCGAGTGACATCAATGTATTTTTGGACGGTGACTACATGAGTTAAAATAATATATAACCCATTTACCCCAAATCTAAAAAAAAACGTTGTTTAAACAAAGTTTCAATGTTTAACCGTCATATCTCCTAGTTCACCCCATTACCCTAAAAAAAGTTTAATTTTTTATGACATTTTTTTTTTATTATTGTAATGTATTTTTATTATGTGATGAACTTACCCGACCTAACCCGTCGAACCGACCGGGAATTTTTATGTGTCTGGTTCTATGAAATTAGAACATCTAAAAGCAGTGACAACATTGGATAAAATGGATCCGCCACCGAGGTGAAACCGTTTGTAAATGTTGGTACCGATGGTTTAATTCCCCATAAATAGGCACGAGAATGACAAAATGGGTAAACCATTAGTACTAACAGTGGAATTAAGGGTGGATTGCACATCCCCAAAATTGTTTGCACACCCCTCTATACGACGTGTATAGATAGTTGCACAAACTCCCACGCGTCATTAATGGGCATCAGTCTGTCATATGAGGCCTATACGCCGCGTATGGGTCTATACGGTATAGGCCTACATGTGACGTATAGGGGGGCTACAACATTCTCATTGTCAGACCCCCATACGTCGCGTGTGACCCTATACGCGGCGTATAGGGGATGGAGGTGTGCCAATACATGGAGCCGTAATTAATTCTAAGTTGAATTATGTAATTATGAAGTCCAATTCAGTTAGCATATTAGTCACCTGGAGTTTAAGACTTGAGTAGTTGAGTTCATATCAGCATTTTTGTTCTTAAGTAAATGTGTCTGATATATTTCTGATGTTATAATTTACTTATAAGTTATAATGGTGGATGAATTAGTAAATTTGAGTACCATTTTGTAATGAAGTATGGGTTTGTCTGATTGATGATTTCTTGAAACTAGCATGTTAGTCAAAACGGTTAATCAACTTGTTTTTCTAAATAAAAAAGATAGCTAGCATTAGGTGTGACTTTCTTATGATTAACCCTTCAAGTATAGTATGGTTGTATAGAGTAAACTAGCTTCTGTAGTTACATAATCTTTTACTATTTGCTACATTTACTTTTATAGATAAGTTACGAATTAATAACAATTAGATCATGCTTAAATTCCCAGGTGACACCCAAGTTAGCAACACTCATGATAATCTTTTAGATGATAAAAAAGAAGTGCCTGTGGATGATGAGTTGGCAGAAAAAACATCTGCAGAAGTGACCCACAACATTGTTTTTGTCACTTCTGAGGCATCACCATACTCAAAAACCGGAGGTTTATGAGATGTGTGTGGCTCTTTGCCAATTGCACTTGCAGCACGTGGGCATCGTGTGATGGTTGTTACCCCTAGATATTTGTGTGGTGGGCCTGCAGATAGGAAATTTGATGGTGTTGTTGATCTCGACTGTCGAATTAAGGTTTCTTGTTCTGGTGGGGTTCAGGAGGTTGTGTTCTTTCATGAGTACAAAGCAGGTGTTGATTGGGTAAGAATGATATCCTTGTTACTTATTAGTGAAGTTTCTGTTAAAAGAGGAAATAGTGTCTTAAATGGTCAAACTTTGGTCAATTTCGGTTTCCTTTAGTATTTGGATCTAGTTTTCTGGGAAAAAAGTACATATCTCAACAGGTCTTCATGGACATTGTTATGTGCAATGGATGCTATGAAATTTCAAATATAAATGGAAATTGTTAAGAATTTACTGCTCAAAACATTACAGAGCTACACATTTGAAAGAATTATCTAGTTTTGATTTAGGAGAGCTAGCAAACGTTTTTACTTTTGACCCATCGCATACACACATCGACATTGTTATGTGCAATTGTGCATTGGATGCTATGAAATTTCAAATATAAATGGAAATTTGGCATGTAAACCCAATCAACCCGCCACAGATATGTTCATCCACCTTTCAAAATAAACCGTTTTGACCCATCACCAAACACACTCATTTTCCCATCTCTAACAACACTTATAATCATGACAACATTGGTGTTTTCAGGTGTTTGTGGACCACCCTTCTTTCCACCGCCCTGGAAATCCATATGGTGACGCTTATGGTGCATTTGGTGATAACCAGGTACTAATTAAGAAAATTATTGTTTATTACTTACGTTTTTCAAATAAAAGTAACATTATTCTTTTGGAGCAGTTTCGGTTCACCTTACTTTGTCACGCAGCATGTGAAGCTCCTTTAGTTCTTGCTTTGGGAGGGCATGTATATGGTGAAAAATGCTTGTTTCTTGCCAATGATTGGCATGCTGGTCTTGTGCCAGTGTATGTCCTCAACTTACTCACCACACCTTAAATTTGTTCTCGAATATCATACTTTGCATCTAACTTACAATTCTGCCATGTGTAATATAATTTAGACTATTGGCAGCAAAGTATCGTCCTCATGGAATTTACAAGGATGCTAGGAGTATTGTTGTGATACATAATCTTGCACACCAGGTATAATTTTCTTAGAAAAAAGGGGTATTGGATTTAAATAATCCAAAGTGTGGGGTATTGGCCGATAATAATCTCAACTTTGATGTTGGCCCAGGATAATCCCAGGTGAACATGTGGGTGTCAAAAATGGACCTCCGTTAAGGTTAGTCCAGACTTAACGGAGGTCATCATGCCAACTCAGCAGGTAAACTAACCCAGTTAGTCCAGACTTAACGAAGGTCTATTTTTGACACCCACATGTTCACCTGGGATTATCCTGGGCCAACGTCAAAGTTGGGATTGTTATCGGCTAATACCCCAAACTTTGGATTAAGAAAAAAAGTTCATACTTAGAAATGTGGAGAATATGCAGTTGGTCCACTTGAAAAAGAAGGGATCAACTTGTTGCAACTTGCAACAGTTTCTTCCCTCAAAAGGAATTGTGGACTTCACAAATTCTACATTGTTAGGTGTGTGAAAATACTGTGTACATTTAGCTAGTTTGTTGTAGCGTGGGACGCTTAAATTTTATTGTATTCAAGAAAAAGGCTTAAGCTTAACAAGTGTTATTATTTTGTAGGGAGTTGAGCCTGCATCAACTTACAACAATTTTGGATTGCCACCAGAGTGGTATGGAGCTTTGGGGTGGATATTTCCTACTTGGGCAAGAACGCATGCTCTTGACACTGGTGAAGCTGTTAATATTCTAAAAGGTGCAATTGTCACTGCCGATCGGATACTGACAGTTAGCCAGGTAATAGAAACTCAAAACACAAAGCTATTCACTTTCATATAACTTTATGATTATCACTTAATTAATTAAATATAATAGAGATGGTAATTTCGAACTCCTTAACTTATAAATAAGTCAATTTGGGTTGTGTATGATCTCATATGGGTTAAATGAGTTAAATAAAAAAAAGCCAAAAGAGGAACATATCAAACGTCATATAGATTCAGATGTTTATATTATTATTTTAACATTATTTCTTGTAATCATAACTTATGCATTAATCAACTATGAAAAGAATAAACAAAAATGTACGAAAAAATGTTTGTGGGTCAATATGACTTGGCATGCTTCAGCCCGTACTAAAAAAGGATATGTTTCAACCCAATACTCAACATGCCCATACTTCCGCATCCGATTTATAAACATTTAGTATTGTATATGTGTTTGATTGTTGTAGGGCTATTCTTGGGAAATAACAACCCCAGAAGGTGGAAACGGTCTAGACGAGCTTCTCAGTAGTCGTAAGACTGTTGTTAATGGTATATAGTTTGCACTCCAAATATTATATAAACTTGTTTATATCAACTGTTTATAGTATACTATTAAAAATGATCATTGATGTAGGTTTTCAGAAATATATAGAGATTTCTTGATGCTTTAAATAGGTGTTTTCAATCTTTTTACTTAGCATTTATAAGTAACATTGTTATATGATTATGCAGGGATCATAAATGGCATTGATGTAAATGAATGGAATCCATCTCTAGATGAGCATATCCCTTCTCATTACTCTCTGGATGACCTTTCAGGGAAGGTTGATATCTTTTCATTTCTTTTCTTTCTACCGCCCATAACCACATGGAAATAGATGATGTCATACAAGCCATGAGGCAATCTGGATAATGGGTTAAAATTGGTTCAGGTCAAAAGGGTAGTTAGTAGTTATAGTTGAAATGGGTCCACTCTGGTCAGGTTGGCCAAAAACTTTTCTTGTCTAAAAGGTTTGAATTATTTTATGAATAATTAGTGCGTCAAATATGATGGAGCTTGTATTATATTCGCTGAAACCAATAATTTTGAATAAAATGATTTAGGATGTTTATGCATTAGAAAAACCCTTTTAGGTGACTTTTGACACATTCGACCTGTTTTCTTTTAACCCAACAATTTTAAACTATAATTGTTCGACCCATTAAAGAAAAAGTTTAACCCAAATTGACCCATTCATTAGTATATGGTCATAGTCATTTCAAGGATCTGCTTGTGATACGCAGATTGAATGCAAGATTGCTCTTCAAAGAGAATTAGGTCTACCAATTCGGCCAGATTGCCCATTGGTAAGATACTATCCAACTCATTGTGATTTTTTTTCTTTATGGTAAAACGCAATATAAATCACTAAGTCAACATTCTATAACAGATAGGATTTATTGGGAGATTGGACTACCAGAAAGGTATTGACATAATTCTCTCGGGCGCTCCCGACTTATTGCAAGATGATGTTCAATTTGTAAGTATATTACTCAAATTGTAGCAAAAATGTTTACGAATTGAATCAAATACGCGACCTACATATGAATAAAGATCTATTATATTTAAGATAATGCTTGGATCCGGAGAAAAAACAATATGAAGACTGGATGAGAGCCACCGAAGCAACATTCAAAGATAAATTTCGTGGATGGGTTGGATTCAATGTTCCCATATCTCACCGGATAACCGCAGGGTAAACTAACCTGTTTATGCTTTCAAAAAAAGAAAAAAAAAAGAGAATTATGATGATTAAGTTAAGCTGAAACACCACTTTTATTTGATATGCAGATGTGATATTCTACTAATGCCCTCACGATTTGAGCCGTGTGGTTTAAATCAGTTGTATGCAATGCGATATGGAACTGTACCAGTAGTCCATGCAACTGGAGGACTTGGAGTGAGTTCACATCAATTTTCTTTTTGCTGTTTACTTCTGTTTTCTAAAGATTATGACCAAGCATATACTTGACTATATCCAGGACACTGTGAAGACTTTTTATCCATTTGCTGATGAAGGAAAAGGCGAAGGAACCGGGTATGTGTTTGGTCAAAATGTGTTAAAAGGAATTGTAGAAAACATTTACATATATTTCAAGTGCCTTGATCATATGTTAATTTCCGTTGTCTTTTATAGGTGGGCGTTTAAACCTTTGACAAGAGAAAGCATGTTGGATGTAAGTTGATTCCAACTCCAGTTTCAACCAATTTAGTTATGAATTGGTTAATTTTGTTGGTATGACCAATAAAAAAAATAACTAAAAGAAAATATGTCAAATGGGCTGAAAAAAGATGCACAAACTGTACTTTGAAAGTATACAACCATACCCAGTAATGTCTCACTCATAGCGGAGCTATTGGTTGGGTCTGAGATGGTGGAAATGTAGAACGTGGGTAAACCTTGCCTCTAAAAATCCCAAGAGATAGAGAGACTACTCCCACTGAGACCTCCGGCTCCAAAATCCTCTTTTTTCTGGGTACATGTATAGCATAGAATACAATAATCCAAATAACATAAAATGTGGGTAAATAGAATCATACCAACAACCATACAAAAGTACTAAAATAGTTACCACTCACATAAAGTGGGGATAAACTATAGTAGCAACAAATAACAGAGAAAAGAAACAAGGAAACATGTTGCGAAGGTTGAGGCAAAGCTTAGCTAGGGCTAATGCTAAGGTCAACGATAAGTCTAAGACAGACCTATACATTTCTGATTTCCCTAAGAGCCCATAACCTTAATCCGACATCTCCAAGAATTCTTATCCCTAATCATGTCCTCAAAGAGGTGCAAATTAATCAAACTTGCCTAATCCACTATCCCATCTTAATTTGGATTTTCCCCTGCCCCTCCTCCCTTCCACTGAGGGTTTCCACGGTTTTTACTTGAGTTGTCATCTATCTTCTCTTCACATGTCCAAAGCATGTCAATCTACCTACCCTTAGTGGCTCTCAATTTCTCATGCAAAACTTCAGTTCTTATATGGTTCACCCTTGTGTGCGCTCACACATCAATCGGTTTTGTATAACATATCCAGTTGAATTGCAACCCTACAAAATTTCGTTTTTAATCTTGTTAGGAATTGCTTTTCACACAATACTCATGTGGCTGCTATCCACTTGCACCAACTTGCTTGAGCGGTGAACTACATTACGATGTATGTCCTAGTTATTTGGATAAAATATCCTAAATACTTGAAGTTGATTTTATTTAAACGGACTTCAAAAGTATACCAAACCAAGCATACCCAAAATAATACCACTCATGGCATAGCTATTGATAAGGTCTGTGGAGGGTGTGACAGGGATAACACATTACCTCTATCCCAAACAAATAGAGAGGCTACTCCCGCTAAAACCCTCAGCTCCATGCAAACAATCTATTAGCAATAAAACATAGCTAAATAAGTCCTACCAAATGACCGTACAAGAGTACTAATGAAAGCATAGCTACAGATAATAGAACAAACAGACATGCAAAACACAAACTTACCCCCTACTATATAATCCCATACACAGACCTTGATGCAGTTTCGGAAGCAATCAATGTTAGGTAATCAAAGAACACACACACACGAACACAAGAACACCAGGATTTATAGTGGTTCGATCAAACTGATCTACGTCCACTGTGGGTAACTAGAGAGAGTGTTTATTGATTTTGGGATGCATTACAAGTACATAGAACAATCTCTTAAATAGAGACTGAATTAGGTGAATAAAAATAATTAAAGATGGGCAGCCACAAAAAACTTTTGCTTTCCAGGCTTGCTAGCTTTTCCTTTACAACCCACTTGACCCATTGTTGATGTTCATTATTGTTGTTGATGGGCAGGATGATGGGTTGGCCAACCACTTCACTCACTGAATCATCACTACCTGTTCCACTATTATTGTTTAAGGCTTCACAACTAACAATCTCCCACTTGAAGCCATAGAACAATCTTCATATGTGCTTCAACTGTGTATTTGTACTTCTGTAATACGTCAATGGAACTCCATGCTCCATTTTGATCATTTGCTCTCCCTAGTTACCATGGTCTCCTCTGCATTATTCCTGGAGACCAGCTGAAGCCACACATAGCTTCAGCTTATCCAGCGTTACACATTTGGTGAACATGTCTGCTGGATTCTTAGCACCTGAGATATTCTTCAAGTTGATTGTGCCATCAGCAACCAATCCTCTCACGAAGTGATACCTTATCCCGATGTGCTTCGTCTTCCGTGATAAACAGGATTCTTTGAAAGTTTCACTGCACTTTCATTATCACAGCGCAACAAGTATTCAGTTTGCTTCTTCCCTAACTCTTCCAGAAAAGCTTTCAACCATACTAGCTCCTTACTGGCTTCAGCTATAGCCATGTATTCTGCCTCTGTTGTGGACAAAGCCACACTTTTCTGGAGTCTGGACATCCAACTGACCGCAGTACCTCCCACTGTGAAAACAAAACCTGTGGTGCTTTTAAATGACTCTTTGCAGCCACCCAGGTCAGCAACTGGAGGACTTGGAGTGAGTTCACATCAGTTGTATGCGATGCGATATGGGACTGTACCAGTAGTCCATGCAACTGGAGGACTTGGAGTGAGTTCACATCAATTTTCTTTTTGCTGTTTACTTCTGTTTTCTAAAGATCATGACCAAGCAGCATATACTTGACTATATCCAGGACACTGTGAAGACTTTTAATCCATTTGCTGATGAAGGAAAAGGTGAAGGAACCGGGTATGCATTTGGTCAAAATGTGTTAAAAGGAACCGTAGAATTCGTTTACATATATTTGAAGAGCCTTGATCATATGTTAATTTCCGTTGTCTTTTACAGGTGGGCGTTTAAACCTTTGACAAGAGAAAGCATGTTGGATGTAAGTTGATCCCAACACCAGTTTCAACCAATTTAGTTATGAATGGGTTAATTTTGTTGGTATGACCAATAAAAAAAATAACTAAAAGAAAATATGTCAAATGGGCTGAAAAAAGATGCACAAACTGTACTTTGAAAGTATACAACCATACCCAGTAATGTCTCACTCATAGCGGAGCTATTGGTAGGGTTTGAGATGGTGGAAATGTGGAACGAGGGCAAACTTGCCTCTAAAAATCTCGAGAGATAGAGAGACTGCTCCCATTGAGACCCCCGGCTCCAAAATCCTCTTTTTTCTGGGTACATGTATAGCATAGAATACAATAATCTAAATAACATAAAATGTGGCTAAATAGAATCATACCAACAACCATACAAAAGAACTAAAATAGTTACCACTCGCATAAAGTAGGGATAAACTATTGTAGCAACAAATAACAGAGCAAAGAGACAAGGAAACATGTTGCACTAACCCTTTAATAGTACCTATACACTTTAAAAATGTCAATACTTGAAGGCAAACGCCAAGGCAAAGCGAAGGTTGAGGCAAAGTTAAGGGCAATGCTAAGGCTAAGGCTAAGGCTAAAAAAAGTATATAACCTTCTAAATCAATTTATGAAAATGTTAATAATTTAAATAATGTCAATTTTTCTAATTGTATTTGACAGGAGAGTTTGCCATTAGAAAAAAATAAAAATCTTGAACAACAAGTGTTTCTTGGTCAACCCAACCCATTTTGAGTCTGAGAATGAAATTTCAAAACCTATTTATATGGACCATTCTATTTACACCCCCATAGGTTCTATTTCAACCCCCCATCAAAGCGCCTCGCTTTGCCCAAAGTGAGGCGCTTTGGGTCAAATCGTGGTACTAGGTTGACTGATTTATCGGGAAAACCAAAAAAGCAACTTCAAAGCGCCTCGCTTAGGCCAAAGCGAGGCGCTTTGGCCCCTTTTTTCTAGGGGGGATGAATCTGGACATGTTTTCTAGATTTACCCCCAAAGCACCTCTCTTTGGCCAAAGCTAGGTGCTTTGGCCCTTTTATTTAAAAAAAAATATATTGTTTTAATTAGATTTAAATGGTTTTACTTAATTAAAAAAATATTTTAATTCATTTTTAATTGTTTTAACTTGTTTCCAATCAAAGAAAAATTAGTTTGGCGTGTTTCGGTTCGTTTATTGCTCGTTTGTGATTTTCAGAACAAACAACCGAGAATGAACAACTTTCATAAATATATGTACGTAACACATGAAGTGTGCAATCAATACCATGTATTACCAAATTTCAGATTTTACATCTCTAATCGATATACTAGACTTCCGGACATTGTTTAACGCGTTTTGGTTCGTTTAATTGCTCGTTTCAGAGCAAACAACCGAGTATTAACAACTTTCATAAATGAATATACGTAGCACATAAAGAGTGCAATCAATACCATGTCTTATCAAATTTCAAACTTTACATCTCTAATCGATATACTGGACTTTCGGACCTTGTTTGACGCAGTTTGGTTCGTCAGTTCGAAACTGGTACGGTTCAATACCGGACCTGATCGGGTTGATACGGTCCGGGTGGATAACGGGCCGGTCAGTTCGAAACGGTACTGTTCCTTACCGGGCGGTTAGTTCAAAACCGGTGCGATTCGTTACCGGACCTGATTGGGTTGATACATTTCCGGGTGGATAACGGGCGATCAGTTCGAAACTGGTACGGTTCATTACCGGGCGGTCAGTTTGAAACCGGTACGGTTCGTTACCGGATCTGATCGGGTCGATACAGTTCGGGTGGATAACGGGCCAGTCAGTTCGAAACCGGTGCGTTCGTTACCGGGCGGTCAGTTCAAAACCGGTACGGTTCGTTACCGGAACTGATCGGGTCGATACGATCCATGGTACCTTGAAGTATCAAGACTATGAAATTAATAAAACAACTTTTCAGGCAAGCAAGTAAAATTTAGTTGTTATCGGAGAGATAGCTGTCAACGATGAAGGCAACCTCATAAAGGCTGAACACGAGTGTAATATTTGAAAATTATCATTTCTTGACATGCTTGGTAACACCTTGATCTGCAATATTTGAAAATTATTATTTCTTGACATGCTTGGTAACACCCCGATCTGCAATATTTGAAAATTATCATTTCTCGACATGTGGTTGTTCTAAATCCCATTTAATCTAAAATGTTACTAAAATGTGAGGACCTTTATTGATTGAAAAGTAACTAAAAACACTTAAAAGTGAATTAAAACAAATTGTTGTGTGTTAGGTTTATCCGGAGGACCACGTACAATGATTCATCAAAGTTGTAAACAGCTGGATGTTTCTACAGAAAACCCAAACGAGCAATTAACGAAGCGAAACGCCTCAAACAAATTTTCTTGGCTTGGAAACAACTTAAAAGAACTAAAAATGAATTAAAATTATTTTTTGGTCAATAACAGATAATTTTAAAGAATTAAAAGAAATTCATTTTTTTTTAAAAAAAAAGCCAAAGCGCCTAGCTTTGGTCAAAGCTAGGCGCCTGTGGTCTAATCAAACCACTCAAGCGCCTAGCTTTGGCCAAAGCTAGGCGCTTTGGACTTTTTTAAAAAAATGAATTTCTTTTAATTATTTAAAATTATCTGTTATTGAACGAAAAATAATTTTAATTCATTTTTAGTTCTTTTAAGTTGTTTCCAAGCCAAGAAAATTTGTTTGAGGCGTTTCGCTTCGTTTATTGCTCGTTTGGGTTTTTCAGTAGAAACATCCAGCTTTGTACAACTTTGATGAATCAATGTACGTGGTCCTCCGACTATACATTCGATACCCATATTTTCAGAACATAATTTTTGCATGTTTAATTTATATGCTTGACTTCCGGACTATATTATAATTGATCGTTGGTGGTTTTCATAGCACCTTGTTTGATTGCACTCGTGTTTAGCCTTTATGATTGAGCAGGAATTGTTTACCTTCCCATTGATTTCAAGTATGTTGCCTTGATCGTTGACAGCTATTTCTCCGATAACAACTGACTTTTACTTATGGAATCTTTGTACGAAAATCGAAATCATCTCATTCCATGATCTCCATATCCATGCCTTGTTTCAACACACACCAGCTTTGTCATCACAGTTTCCAACCACTAATACCAGATCCGGTCAGTTCGAAACTGATACGGTTCATTACCGGGCGGTCAGGTCGAAACCGGTACGGTTCGTTACCGGACCTGATCAGGTCGATACGGTCCGGGTGGATAACGGGCCGGTTAGTTCAAAACCGGTACGGTTCGTTACCGACCTAATCGGGTCGATACAATCTGGGTGGATAACGGTCCGGTCAGTTCTAAACCGATACGGTTTGTTACCGGACCTGATCAGGTCGATACGGTCGGTCCAGGTGGATAACGGGCCGGTCAGTTCGAAACCGGTACGGTTCGTTACCGGACCTGATCAGATCGATACGATCCGGGTGGATAACGGGCCGGTCAGTTCGAAACCGGTACAGTTCGTTACCGGACCTGATCGGGTCGATACGATCCGGGTGGATAACAAATTAAGTTTTTTTTTTTTTTAAATGGCAAAGCTCCTGGCTTTGGTCAAGCTAGGCGCCTGGTTTTTTTATTGGACTACAGGCGCTTAGCTTTGACCAAAGCCAGGCGCTTCGCCTTTTAAAGAAAATAAAGTTGTTTTAATTCTTTATAAATATTTGTTATTGACTAAAACAATATTTTTAATTAATTTTTAGTTCTTTAAGTTGTTTTCAAGCCAAGAAAATTCGTTTGAGGTGTTTCGGTTCGTTTATTGCTCATTTGTGTTTTTCGGTAGAAACATCCAGCTTTGTACAACTTTGATTAATCAAAGTACGTGGTGCTCGGACTATACCTAACACACAACAATTTGTAGGTTATTATTATTTCTTTTAAAATAAAACATAAAAAATTAACACTTTTAGAGTTATTAATGATAGTTTAATTGGGGGTAAAGCACCCGACTTTAAAAGTTATATTATTATTTATGAAAGTTGTTCATTCACCGTTGTTTGTTCTGAAAACCACAAACGAGCAATTAAACGAACCAAACCGCGTCAAACAAGGTCCGAAAGTCCAATATATCGATTAGAGATGTAAAATTTGAAATTTGATAAGATATGGTATTGGTTGCACTGTTCATGTGCTACGTACATTGATTTATGAAAGTTGTTCATACTCGGTTGTTTGCTCTGAAACGAGCAACTAAACGAACCAAAACGCGTTAAACAATGTCCGGAAGTCTAGTATATCGATTAGAGATGTAAAATTTGAAATTTGGTAAAACATGGTATTGATTGCACACTTCATGTGTTACGTACATATATTTATGAAAGTTGTTCATTCTCGGTTGTTTGTTCTGAAAACCACAAACGAGCAATAAACGAACCGAAACACGTCAAACTAATTTTTCTTTGATTGGAAACTAGTTAAAACAATTAAAAATGAATTAAAATATTTTTTTAATTAAGTAAAACCATTTAAATTTAATTAAAACAATATATATATTTTTTAAATAAAAGGGCCAAAGCACCTAGCTTTGGCCAAAGAGAGGTGCTTGGGGGTAAAGCGCCTAGCTTAGGCCTAAGCGAGGCGCTTCGCTTTTAAAATTTAAAACACCAAAAAACTACCAAAAAATAAAGTTAGATTCGAAGCGCCTCGCTTAGGCCTAAGCGAGGCGCTTCACTTTTAAAATTCAGCTTTTTCTGACCTCGTACTGACCTCCTCGAAATGGGGGCAAAGCGCCTCGCTTAGGCCTAAGCGAGGCGCTTTGAGGGGGGTGAAAATAGAAGGTGGAGGGGGGGGGGGGGGGGGGGTTTTGAAATAGACCGGGCGGCCATTTATATGAATGTTAAAAGCTTTATAATGGTGGATATTGCAGGCACTATGGTAGCTATAGAGACATACAGGAAACACAAAACCTCTTGGGGAGGGTTGATGAAGAGAGGAATGGAAAGAGATTACGCATGGGATAATGCTGCAGTCCAGTAAGAACAAGTTTTTAATTGGGCTATCATCGATCCTCCTTATGTTATTAGCTAATTAAATTTAGCAC
>JAUTDX010003684.1:0-39744 GCA_030844895.1 Ambrosia x helenae | reverse complement strand
ATTTTTACAATGAAACAAGATTGTACCTTTACCTTTGATGTCGACCTTGGATCCGTCACTGAACCGAACTTGACCCGAGACATTCTCGTTCAATGCTGCAAAAAACTTTCTCTCCGTCATATGGTTACTCGCACCGTTGTCGAGATACCATATGTCTTTGTTGGCCTCATTTCTACCTTCGTGTAGTTTGGGAAAGACCTTTTCTTCATTCAAAAAGAAAATATAGCTGGTGTATTTTCTCCACACACAGTTAGTAACAACGTGGGTTCGTCTTCTTGTTCTCTTGTGAGATGAACTTCTTGTTTTGTTTCGTACCTTGTTTACACTCAGAGGCGAAGTGGGCCAAGCTGTTGACATTCAAAACACCTTATGTGACTCTTGTCACCGGGCTTTCGTTGGGTGTTATAGATGTCATTGATTGCCTTCCTTCCATATCGGTCACCCCCCAGACCACGGCCTGACCCACGACCTCCCCGTGAGCCACTCCTGCCACCCTCTTTCGCCACTGGTATTACCCCTTCCACGCCCGGACCCGTTCTTGATAAAAACCTCTGTTATTAGATACTCCTGCTACTGCCTTGGTGAACAATAAACTATTCTCACCAGATGAACCTCCCTGCCTAAGACTCAACCTGTCCTCAATATGCTTTCAACCTACCAATAGCCTCCTCAAATGGCATCTCTTCAACATTTGAATATTGTTCCATGGATGCAACCAAGTTAATAAACTTGTCTGTGACGGTATCAAGCAGTTTGCGAACCAACTCCTCGTCTTCCAAAGTTTGCACCAACACTGTTATACTTGGAAATCATTCCCGACAATTTTCCGGCGTACTCATCAATGGACTCACCGTCCTTCATGCGAAAGGCTTCGAATTCGCTTTTCAGCGTGTGTAGCGGGCCTTTTGAACCCTTCCAGCTCCGACAAATCTCGTTTTCAAAGACTCCCAGACCTCCTTGGCTGTCTTCTTCTTCTTCGCAACCTGCATCAAAATATCTTCCGGTATCGCCTGAAAGATGAAAGCTCGAGCCTGTTTACTTTTCTTTTCGTCTACAACCACACCGGTTGGTGGCTCGATTGAATCCCACAAACCTTGGGCATCCATAATCGCTTCCATTTTGATTGACCAGGTAGTATAATTAGTAGAGGTGAGAACAGGGCACTGAAATGAAAACGGGTTGTCTTTTGGTGGGTTCGGGTTGGTGACTACTGCAGACATGGTTTCAAATCTTAGATTTTTGGCATATAAATGGATCAGAACTCTTGCTCTGATACCAAATGTTGGGTTATCAGAGTATATAAGAGGTATAAAACTGAAACAAGAATGAAAAATGAACAGCCGAATGCTTTTTCTTTTATTCACTGTTGACACAGATTACAAATAAGGAAAGAACAAGTATTTCGACTGATTTTATTGTGCAGCTAGGCTGCCTATTTATAACTAAAAACTCAACAAACTGGACCCACAAACCAGGTCTTATTCCATAAGATGCTCAACTGACTCCAACGTCTTTATTTTGAACTCATGACTGTTTCCATGTTTCCCATGCATCTCGGTAAACCTTTGATGAAGTCAATATTAACCTACACAGTTTACCATCAAAGATACCTGTCCCAACTTACTTTATTCCATCTCTAAACCTGCAAGTGTTTAGGCTCCGGTTATTTGCACACGGTTAACATTTATCCACACAACCCTATATGGGCCGTAGAGGGCTCTACGCCCGTAGACTCCATTTTTTGCTTCCTCTACGGGTCGTAGAGCCCTCTACGGCCCGTAGGTAATCATTATCAATGATTGGCAATCATACAATCATTGGTGATGATTACCTACGGGCCGTAGAGGACTCTACGACCCGTAGAAGAAACCTTATTTTTTTTAAGCATGAACAAGGAGGGATGGAAGTTTATGGTGCCTACGGCCCGTATAGGCCTCTACGGGTCGTAGACCAAAAAAAAAAAAAACGTTTGGGACAAGGTTCGATCTTAGGCACATTATCACACAAACACACACAAAGTCTTATTTCGTATATGGGGACCATCTGGGCTACCAGTTCGCTGGTTTCTTAGTTGGAAAATTTTAATATAAGATAAACCAGTCTTAGGCACCCTCTACGGCCCGTAGAGGCCTCTACGGCCCGTAGAGAAGTTTTTTTTTTTTAAATCATTTTAATTATTTAATAATTAATCCCGAGCGTGTAATACATTAACACAAGCATGTAAAACATTAATACAAATTTATAAAATAAATTTTAATTGTTTAATTTTTTTAGTTTTTTAATGTCGTCTCGATAAGCGTGTAAAACATAAACACAAACGTTTATATAACCAAACGATAAAACTGAACGTTAAAACATTTACACAACCGTTCAAAATAAAAATTGTTTAAAGTTACTACATAACAGAATCAGAAATAAAACATCGTATCATCAGGCGGCGGCGGCGGCTGCTGCGAGGACGTCCCGGGCTGCTGCTGGGTCTGCTGCGGGGTCTGCTGCGGGGTCTGCTGCGTGCTGGGCCCTAAAGTCGGTGGGACACGAGTCTGCATGCCCAGCTGCCGATAAATATCCTGCTGCCCAGCAATCATCCAGCGCATCGCCTCGTCCTGCCGATCACGCCACTGACGCATCTCCTCGGCCTGCTGCTGACGCCAAGTGTCCTGCTGCTGACGCCAAGTGTCCATCTGCTGACGCCATGCACGCATCTCGGAAGCCTCTGCGGCAGCCGCACGAACGTCCGCCCTAACATCAGCAGGCAACCTGAGAGAGTGATAAACGCGCCTAGGATTCTGCAAATCCTCAGGCTGCGGCTCTGGCATCTCGACGTCCCTCAGATCGCCCCCCTCCTGCTCAGCAACATAATGCAACCCAACCTCTACAGCATCACCTGCAATGGATAACAATAAATAATTAATAAATAATAATAATAATAATAATAATAATATCCAAGATTTTATATAAAAAATTGTGCAGAGTTTCCCCTGTTTTCGTGCAAACCAGACAACACAAGTTGTCTACAAGTTTCCCAAATAATAATAATAATAATAATAATAATAATAATAATAATAATAATAATAATAATAATAATAATACCTCCAAGGCCCTGGTGTACCAACGGCTCGTGCACAAACGCCAAGCCATCCGTCCCAACCAGATAGTCGTAGGGTGGATGATCCGGCGTCCTCGCCGTCTTCGAACAAGCCATAGCTCTCATAGTGGGCTGACCTAATGGGCTGAAACAAATAAACAAACTCATAAACATTAACATTAATAATAATAATAATAATAATAATAATAATATTAATAATAATAAGAACAATACCTGGGCGGTAGTGGCGGAAACTGATTCCGGTTACATAACCGAAATATTTATCAGCATTGCAGCGCTCGGCAATCTTGCTGATGATCCCCCCGCATGCGATGCCTCCCCGCAACGGCTTATGGGGGAAGGAGGCAAAGTACTCGGCCATGCACCGATGCAAGGCAATCGGCGTGCCGGTGAGTATGCAATATAGGAACATCAAGTCCGTCTTCGTCACCCGCTCGTTACAGGTGCACCGTGCCGCTAAGGAATAGGTAATGCAACGGTGAATGTAACGAACCACGGGGTGACGAATGTTAGATGCCCTGTCAGTCCTCTCCCCCTACATAGGATAATAATAATAATAATAATAATAATAATAATAATAATAATAATAATAATAATAATAATAATAATAATAATAATAATAATAAGATGAAGAAGAACAATACGTCTCAGTAGGAGTCCCGAACTCTGGACCACCAATGGTAGGCCACCACGCAAAGAGCACGTCATCAGCAACAGTAGTGACACCTCTAGTGTAGACATCCTGAACATTAACATTATCATTAATACTAACATTTAGAATAAGAACAAAAATAATAAGATATTAAGATTAAAAATAAATAATATTAATACCTCCCCAAGCTCGTCGGGTGTGTACCACTGGGTGAACGTAGCCCACCCATCTAGGGAATAACCATACTTTTGGCCGAGTATGTAAAACTCGACCTCCTGGGCTGGTGGGTCTGCCGTCGATTCGCGGTGGCAGCGGAGGGTCACCATCCTTTCGTATCCGAAGGCGAAAGGTGGATAAGAACTCTATCACCAACGGCCGATGGGCCGGCGCGTTGGAGTCGGCAAAAAACCGGTCCAACGGGCTCCCTTCCGGGATCCACTCTCGTGCAATCTCCAATGCACCGCCCCTAGTGTCCCGAAGCGCGTCCCAAGAAATCCCCCGCGGCTTCGCTGTCCTCTTTTTCTTCAGCCGATTAAATCTGGGAGTCGGGTAATCAAATCGCTGAAATCGGCAATGCTCCCAATCCTGTAACTCACCCCCTGCCATGGGGCTAGGCGCCCCTGGACAACAGGCTCTTCAGCATCCTGCTGCTGCTCCTCCTCCTCATTCCAGTCCTCGTCCATAACTGCAATCCAAAATAAAGGAACCATGTGATAGAGTTAGTCGTTTTGTGATTCAAAAGAAACGCCAAAACTAATATAGTTTAGGCGTTTCAAACGAATCGCCAAACTATATAGTTTAGGCGTTTCAAACGAATCGCCAAACGCCAAAACTTTCTATTTGACTTTTGAAAGTCAAACATGAGACTTTCTAGTTTAGGCGTTTCAAACGAATCGCCAAACGCCTAAACTGTTTCAGCCCCGTTTCAGCGCTGCGCGCGCGCGCAGGGCTGAAAACAGGTCTGTTTCAGCCCTGCGCGCGCGCGCAGCGCTGAAACGGGGCTGAAACAGGTTTGTCTTTTGAAACTAATATAGTTTTGGCGATTCAAAAGAAACGCCAAAACTAATATATTTTAGGCGTTTCAAAAAGAAACGCCAAAACTAATATAGTTTAGGCGTTTCAAAAGAATCGCCAAAACTATATTAGTTTAGGCGTTTCAAAAGAATCGCCAAAACTAATATAGTTTTGGCGATTCAAAACTAATATAGAGTATGCTACCTTAAGAACATGAAATCAACTAAGCATATGTGGGCGCGCCTTTGTGTTTAGGCGCCTAAACGTTTAGGCGCGCCTAAACATAAAGGCGCCTAAACACAAACAGACCATCAAAAACTTTTCAGTTATCAAACACATGAACACTTAACAAACATGACCTTGATATGAATAATAACCTATGTATTAAACTCACACAAACATGACCTTAACAAACTTTTCAGTTATCAAAAACCTATGTATGAACAAAAACATCACCCCAAAGGTGAATACCCAAAGTAACCAATTCACATATCAATGTGCAAACACAAACTACACAATAATAATAATAATAATAATAATAATAATAATAATAACAACAACAACAGTCTGATTAGAAAAAAAAAAGAAAAAAAAAAAAAACCTTACCTTTAGGGTTTCCGAGTAGGTTTTGAAGGGGAAAAGGGTGGTTGTGGTGGTCGAAGATGGTGGTGGTGGAGGGGGAGGCAGAGAGAGGGTGGTTGTGGTGGTTGTGGTGGTCGTAGATGGTGGTGGTGGAGGAGGGCGATTAGGTGGGTTTTGGGGGGAAAGAGAAAGGAATTTGGGTGTTTTGGGGGAAATGGAAGAAACAGAACAGATCGTCTGCTTTGATCTGTTTTTAAAAAATACCTACGGCCCGTATAGGCCTCTACGGGCCGTAAATGAATGAAAATTTTGAAAAAAAAAACGGTTTGGAACGAGGATCGATCTTTAGCACCCTTATCAGACACACACACAAACATACTTAACACACACAATGGGGACCATCTGGGCTACCAGTTCGCTGGAATAATAAACAGAAATATTAAATATAACATATCACTAAAAACCCAAATTTTTATAAAAAAAATCCTCGTCTATGGGCCGTAGGGACCTTTACGGGTCGTAGACTCATATTTTTTTTAAAAAAACTCTTGATTATATTTATAAACTTTACAAAGTTTTTAGAAACCAAACAATATTTGTCTACGGGTCGTAAAGGCCTCTATGCCCCGTAGACTCAATGGCCTCTACGAGCCATAGATGGTCTCTACGACCTTGTTCCAGAAGCCTACGGGTCGTAGAGGTCTCTACGGCCCGTAGCTAAATCCATTCTACGGCCCATATAGCCCTCTACGGCCCAGTAGAAGTCTCTACGACCCATATATGGCCTCTACGACCAAGTTCCAAACCTAAAAAATCCTCTCCTACGGCCCGTATAGGTCTATACGACCCGTAGAACAATTTTTTTTAAAATTTGAATTTGTTTTATAAAAATAACAGTTTTTTATTTAGAAAAACTTTTTTTTGACTACGGGTCGTATAGACCTCTACGGGCAGTAGAGGCAAGGGTCTCTACGACCCATATATGGCCACTACGACCAAGTTCCAAACCTATATGGGCCGTAGAGAGCTCTACGACCCGTAGATATGTTCTCTCTACGGCCCATATAGCCCTATACGGTCCAGTAGATTTTTTGGTTTTTTTTTGTATTTTGTTGTTTTAATTATGTTTTATAAGTTTTTTTATAAAAAAAACGTTTGATTTCTTATTGTATAGGTAAAATAATAAAAACAAAAAAAAAATCTACATAATAAATCATTATACATTATAGAAACAAAGTTACACCGGATCATCAGAATCAGAAGAATCAGAACTACTAGGACTACGAGTAAGGTCACAATACTGTGGAGGTCTTTGAGATAGCGTACGTCCCGCCTCTATACGATCCCCGTATAGCGCCAACCATGGGTTGCGTTCTACATCTACCCACGTCGACCATGCTCCACTCGGATATGGCATTGGAGCGCCGTCTGCTAGCTTAAGCATGATGTAGTGGTTGCCGTTCACGAAGGCTATCGATATGATACGATGTTGTGGTACGCTATCAGGATGAGTAAACAAAGGGAAGACAGTGCACGCTCCATCAGCGGAGAAGAGTTGAACAACCACACCAAATACCTGAGCAATCAGTAATGCAGTCGCAGGCACTTCCATCCATTTTGAATAGGGTGCGTTCCCCGTTCCCCTCCAATCTAATGTCGAGTATATGTGGGCGAACCCGTTATCTCTTGTAGAAGAACTTGGCGCATCATCTCTTGTAGAAATAGTGTTGAAAACCCTTTCCCAATCTTGCTGGCTGTCCCCCATCATCTCTTGTAGAAGAACTTGGCGCATCCATTCCCAGTCTCCCTCCAGCAAATCTAAAGCCACACATGCAGCTCGGAATCCACAGTTACCGTCCGGCTGAACATCTTGAATGTGCGTGACAAACTGTCGGAAAAGGGGATGAATCGCGTGCTTAAATTCTCGACACGCAAATCTATACCTGTCACCGCCAAATATTGGGAAATCATGATTAGGGAAAATCTATACAAACAGTGGAAAATCATGTATGTATGTATGAATAGTTATTAATGTACCTGTTCCCTACTAAGAGTGGAAAATCTCTATCACACACTTTCATTTTATCTTTACCCGGATCTGATGGCCTACGTCTTCTAGATATATCTGATTTGTTTCAAACGAAACCTCCGGGACAGGTTCGTCGCCACCGTTGTCGCCACCGTTGTCGCCACCGTTATCACCTCCCTCGTGCGATCCCTTGAAGCTGCCATGACCCTCCTCGTGCGAATGATAAGTCCCGTACTCCTGGTTCAAACCGGGCAGCAGGTTCAAATCGGGTAGCAGGTTCAAATCGGGAAGCGCATTCCCGTCTTCACCGTGAACAACGGATCTAACCTCCTCCTCACCACGTTCCACCACGGGTCCGAAAATGCTTTCCGAGACGTGAGATATGCTATACGAATGCTCCCATTGCTCCGAAACATTACTGTAGTGGCTCGAAGACATCGCGGTAGCTTGGAATCGATCAGATATTTCGTTCTCCGTTTTTTTTTAAATTTTCGTTGTCTGAGAAAAGGAGACAAGGAAGAAGAATTTATCTGGACCTCTACGGCCCGTAGAGGTCTCTACGGGCCGTATAGGGTTAATTGCTCTCAACTACCCACTTCTCTACGGGTCGTATAGAGCTCTACGGCCCGTAGAGATAAAGAATTTCAGACTGACACACTGCAAAGTCAGTCTGTTCATTGATTATACTCGTACCTCGTACCCTATACGGCTCGTAGAGGTCTCTACGGGCCGTCTAGGGTTTAAATGCTTCTCACCAAACCACCTCTACTGGCCGTAGAGAGGTCTACGGGCCGTATAACTGACCAGCATTAATTACACTGACACCCTCTACGGCCCGTAGAGCCCTCTACGAGCCGTAGAGGGTTGTGCAAACCTAAAAGTTGCAATTGTGTAAATAACATGCCTCAGTGTTTAATACAGCTTCACAAAGCAGCCAAACACAGAGCTCTAGCGCCTATGGATATAACACAGATTCTTCAAAGTAACCGTTTGGTACTACTGCAATATTCAGTTGTATTTTTTTTCTTGTGGTTATTTATCATTTTTTTGTAACTAATAGTTCTGTGAGTTCTTTTAGACTATGTTCTTTTTCATGGTTCTTGTATTCTGGTGCAATAAACATCCAAGGAATCAAACACTTGGAAAGTATCGATTTTTTACACGTCACATTACAATGAGTCAGTGAACACTCAGAACAATCTAGATATATCTAGAAACACATAATCTTAAGCTACGCAAAGTCAAATATTTTGACAAATTTAAAGCTCCAATTTGTTAAAAAGACGGTTGAATGCGACACCAAATTTATTGAAAGGTTTAAAACTACAAAACCTGGATTGAAATCCGAAAGTTCAAACACTCATTTGTGTTGAGAAGTAACTCAAGTTCCCTCCGAAGATCATGCATGCACGTGCAGTTTGTTTGAGTCAACAAAGACGTTGCCATGCAGTTAGTAGTTGTCCTGGTTTTATGGTTTGTTCCAAGTTATTTGATTAGCCGTTTGTTCTTGAGTCTATTTAAGTTGTTTAATTGTTTCCTTTCAAATCATGTACTCTCAATTATCAGTTAATAAAACAGTGAATCTGTGTTGAGTATTTGAGTGTTCATCTTATTGTTGAGTGAGTTTATATTGCATGTGCCAACATGTGGTATCAAAGCAAGGTGTGCTAATCATCCTGTTCAATTCAATGGCTGAAATAAACAATGTCAATCATCCAAACTCTACTCCCATTCCCGTGTTCAAAGGAGAAGGATATGAACACTGGAGTGTGAGAATGAGAACAATACTTCGATCAAGAGACCTGTGGGAATTGGTGAACCTTGGGGTGACTGAGCATGGTGAAAACATTGAAGCAATCAGAAGAGAAAAGAAAAGGGACGCTCAAGCCATGGCTGTGATTCAACAAGGTGTCCATGACACCTTGTTCTCTCGCATTGTTGGGGCTGAGACATCCCAGGAGACATGGGACATTATGAAAATGGAGTTCCAAGGTGATTCACAAGTCCAATCTGTGAAATTGCAAGGTCTGAGAAGAGGGTTTGAAATGCTCAGCATGAAAGAAGGAGAAGCTGTTGGTGACTATTTCTCACGTGTTATGGGGATAGTTATTCAGCAAAGATCATTTGGAGAAGAGGTCCTTGATCAAAAGATTGTGGAAAAGATTTTGAGAAGTCTTACCGCTAAATTTGATTTTGTAGTCCCCTCTATTGAGGTTGCTTATGATCTCACCACTTTGACACTTGTCAAATTAATGGGATCATTACAATCACAGGAAGAGAGGTTAAATGGCAGATCAAGTAGTGAATCAAAAACTGTTGAGAAAGAAAAGTCTATTGCAGGCCTATCAACCTAACAGAAGGTTTGATCAAAATTCAAGAGGAAGAGGTCATGGAAATATGAGAGGAAGATTCAACAGTGAAAGAAAGGGACCACAATGCTATCAATGCAACCGGTTTGGGCATGTACAAAGAGACTGCTAGTTCAATGAACATGGACAGGCTAAGGTAGCTGAAAATGCAGAAGAAGAAGAAGAACAAGGTAATGATGAAACACCCTACTTATTTATGGCCTTATGTTCTAATGAACCAGAGAACCCCAGTCTTTGGTTTATAGACTCAGGATGCTCAACCACATGACAAGTGTGAACTCCAGTTTTGTGCAATTGGATGATACATTCAAGCTTGGTGTCAAATTTGGTGACAAGAAGAACCTTGTTGTTGAAGGTAAAGGTACAATTAAGATTAAGATGAGTAATGGAAGTTTTAAATATTTAGATGATGTCTATTTTGCACCAAATCTTGAATATAATCTTATGAGTGTGGGGCAACTCATGAGAAAAGGTTATGCTCTCCTGTTTGATAATGATGCTTGTTCAATTATTCATAAAGAAACACAAACAGAATTAATGAAAGTGCATCTTTCAGCAAAACACATGTTTCCTCTTGATGCTACCAAGGTCAAGGCAGGAAACTCAACAAAGAATCAAGAAGAGACCAAACTATGGCACTGTAGGTTTGGTCATTTACATGCTCAAGGGCTACAACAACTCTACAATAAACAGATGGTAAGTCGTTTGCCTCAGATGAGATAATATGGCAGATGTGAAGGCTTTGCAACGAAATCGGTTTGAGCGTCACTAATTCGTAGTCAGACACTGGGTAAATGAATAATCACACGTCCAGTTCAACTCCCCAGTCGTCAAATTGGTTTGAGCATTACCTGGAGAGTTTGCCACTAGAGTAGGTGTCACGAGTATTGAATGATTATGAGTTAGGGCTATAGGTTATGGCATTGCAAGGCTTATGATGAGTCATGGGCAATGTATAATGCCATAACCATATCACCCATGGGCCATATGTATAATCAATGAGCCTTGTAGGGGTCACACTAGTTATGAGTTAGTGTAACTAGTACATGGCTTATGGGTCAGGGATCATGGGTGAAAATGTCATATCCCATCATCGTTTTGAATGATTTCTTCTAAATCCATTTGCAGCGAGTGATGTATTGAATTCTTAGGCCTAGGATCTTCTGGATTCTTGCTCTGATACCAAATTATCAAAATATATGTACATATGTATGACAATTTGTTGGCGTCAATCTTAATCTACGAATACATAAGAGTGACATAACACAATTACATAATAACAAAATAAACTAAGTCAATATTTATATTATCTAATAGTACAAGTGTATCTACTTCCATATTACAGACCCCGCATATCAATTCAAAGGTCACGCTTGTATAGCCAGAGGTTATATTAACTTTTTTATTGGACTTCCCAGAAGATATCTCGATTGAATAATTTTCGGGTTATATATATAACTTGCTTATATTAGACTCTTTGGTGTGGCTTTGGTGAATACTTCGGGAGATGAGATGGCCACTGCCATCAAAGGGGAACACCAACCCCGCTGAAGAATTTTCGGTGGTTTCGGTGGAATTTTACCTTCTTCACCGATCAATGTGATTGGTTATATTTATTTATTGTTATTTATTTTAACACTCTGTTCCAGAGTTTCATTAAAGGAGAGAAGAGAAAGGATTGGGAAGGAAGTGAGAAAAAAATGTGTTCCAGAGTTTTATGTAGGAGGGAAAGGGAGGGAATGGGAGGGATAATAAAGGGGTTTTTAGGCTGATTTCCAATCTTTCCAATTTGGAAGGAATTGGAGAGAAAGGAAGAGGAGGGATATCCTTTCTCTTCCCTCCTTTAATGAAACTCTGGAACAGAGCGTAAAGGAAAGGGAAGGGGGAAGAAGGGGGAACCATGCATTTTCTTGGTTTAAAGAAATGAATGGGGAAAATGATGTGGCGCTAATGTGGCATTTGGAAGAGTTGGGGAAAGAGGATACCACACCATATAGCCTTAGTACGTGTTAGTTGAGTCTAATTTTGGAATCTCATTACCTTTCCAAAAAAATTGTTCTAAAGTTAACGAAATATGCCTTTAATTAGTTTGTGTTCGCTGAAAAGATGTTTTGTTTTTCGTTATTGTCATAACTATTTTTAACAAATTTATTTTTTATTAAACAGTAGAGAATCTGGTTCTTAGTACATTATTATTTCGATGCTTGCTGCATGATTTTAATTCAGCAAAACAACAGAATGTTTCAGCTTCAAACTTACAAATATTCTTTGAAATATCACTTACAAAATGATTTTCTTTTATACAGTTAACGTTAGGAACAAGTGGTGTTTAACATTGTCAACGTATTCTTGGTCCCCTGTAAAGTTCTATTTGATCTTAAGGTACTTACAACAACAGTATTTTGGATGGAACCCACTCAACAAACATCTTTTTGTGATGGTATTCAAACTTCCTGTAAGAACTGATGCTATATACAGGTTTCACTGAGAAGCAACTTGTTGTACTAAATTATTTGGTAAGAAAAGGTTTCACTGAGATTGTCATTTAATCTTTGTAAAACTCTTTTTCTTGTGTTCACTTGAATCCTGAAAAAGTAAAAAAATAAATTGTTTTAATTGTGGAAGTAGCAAGCATAGATGAAGTTTATTATGTAAATAAAGTTGGATACTTGAATCATCTAGGATCCTTATGTGTTGTGTGTGAAATTTTGATCAAGGTTATGGTGCAAATGGTATACAAGTGTAAGGAGTTGCAAGTAATTAGCGATAGCGTCAGCAACACAGGAGAGAATATTTGCTTGAGCGTCTGTCAGTGACTTGGACTACTCTAAAGGCTCGCGATTCGAGGCTTGGTTGAAAAAAGCTTGTTCGAAATCGGCTTGGTTTGTAAACGAGTTGGGCCCAAGCTAGCCAAGGTAAGCTTGCTTATTAGCTGGCTTGTGGGCTCGCTCATTTGATTCGTTTATATTAATGGCCAAATTTTAATATATATCATAACCAAAAATTATGACACAAGTTAACGTACATAAATTATATATTCTATTTTTTTTAACGGTATATGTTCTATTAATTACTTGTAAAAATACTTTCTTTTTCTTTATAGAGCCGGTTATCGTAAAAAGTGATAAAAGCGTGCGAAGTGTGCGAAGTTACGTAACATACAAAATTACATACCATAGTCAAAATCACTACTAGTTCCATACCTAAAATAACGTACCATATAGTTCCATTACCAAAATCACGTACCATAAACATAATCATTCAAAACTTTACATAACAAATTTCCATACCCCTAAAAACGTAACATACATAATTACGTACCATAGACAGAATCACTACTAGTTCCATACCTAAAATCACGTACCAAAATTACGTACCATAGACAGAATCACTACCAGTTCCATAACTAAAAATTACGTACCAAAATTACGTAACTTTTGGTAATGGAACTATATGGTACGTGATTTTAACTATGGAACTAGTAGTGATTCTGTATATGGTATGTAATTTTGTATGTTATGTGACTTTGCACACCTTCACACGTTTTTTAAGAGTCTTGCAAATTAAATATTCACAAGAATAACTAGTAATGAGAGATTGGTTGAAAACCTTATTCCCTTTGTGTTTGCACTTAGGCTAGGCGGTGAACAGACGAACCCAGCCCCCGTCCCACCCTTTTTCCCCCGTCCCCCACCTGCACACCCCACCGGAGCCCCCGTCCTCACCCTGCCCCGTCCCCCCCGTCTCCCCCAGGACGCCCCGGACGGGCCAATCACATTTTTTCTTTTTTTTTTTTTTTTTTTTTGTTTAAATGTTGGGTAATAGACCAATAGGAGATTTTCTTGAGAAATGGGTTTTTCATGTCTGTGCACCCCGCCCATGTCTCAAGAATGGTGAGACACCACTTTGGTGATGTGGCAGCCTACGTGGCACTGAGACATGGGTTTTTTGGTGTCTGTTCACCCTATAGCCTTATAGCATTCCATTCTGCTTGCATAATTGTGCACCCCACAACCTAGTCTGTTTAGACCCAAAAAATCAAATCGAATGTTAATAACATTTCTTATAATAATTAAGCGTTTATTCAAAGTTTAAAAAACATCACCTATTACAAACCCAATCTCCAGTTTTCCATCCTGGAAGCACATTAGAATCTTGAGTGTAACAGCCTCCCTGTGACACTGCCATTAGCGCCGCAGTTGTATAGTCTTTAAGTGCACCACATCTATAACAAACGGTTCGGCTAGCATAATTGTGGGCCCCACAATTAAATGTCGAGCAATACCAATCGCCAGCTAAGACCTCTGTTCTATTTACACCATAAGCCGACATCTCTGAAGGTGTTGCAAATTTAGGACACTGACATCTTTGACAAGCATCGCGTTTCTTAAAGTTCAAATGTTGGCATGCACCACACATCCAATCACCACCACTCATTTTCTCTAGTTATATAGGTTTAAGAACCTGAAAATATTAACAGAAATTAATCATATTTTAAGTCAAAATAATATAAAAAGGCTTCTATATTGGACTATTCGGTCGCTAATACTCTTTTATAACATGTTTTGGTTTCATCAAAATTTTAGAAATATATACACATTCACAAAATTTTAACAAACCTTGTGAAAGATGGTATAAGTTTGTTTGTGATTTTCTTGAATGAGCTTGAATGGTTTATATACTTGCCAAAATATTCCCTAAAATGGGACCCCACTTAATCAATATATACCTCAAATTACATAAAATATCGAGTATCGACGCCACACTCGACACGTGTAGTTAAATTTCTTTAATCTACTTTTTTTTTTTGAACGGCCAACAAATTGGAATCACTCACGGAACACTGGAGTATCATCGTGCCACCAGTGTTGCCACGCGATCATATTCCACCACCAAGTCACCAATTCAGGAGGAAACTCATAATTATGAGAAAACCCCCTTTGTGAGATTCGAACCCAGGACCATATGACCCTAAGTCTTATCTCACCACCAAGATACCACTAGGCTATAATGCCTTGGGTATTTCTTTAATCTACTACATGTAAGAAATAAAAATAGGTGTAGGACACGTGAGTCGTGACACTAATTATTCAACAACAAACGGTTCAATTCGCGCATCAGGTGAACAATCGTTCCTTGCTAATTAATTAGTCTTCTTTTTTTCAATCAATCCGCCATTAATTTGTATGCATTATGAAACAGATAAAACTTACCCTTTTTAAGCGTATCTCGATTATCGGAGGTTCTTAAAAGCCCCACATTGATGAACTTTCATTGAAAACAAACTTGAGCTAAATTGTATGGTGTTTGAACATAAATGAAGAATACAAAGATTACAAGTTATGATCATTGCTTGCTTATCGTAAACTCTTGAATGAATGTGAAACTTTCATGTGAATAGTTGTAGGCAATCATACTTGACGAAAGCTGGATTTCACAATACCACCGACACTATTGATGTAATTTGCTATTTTTGAATATCAATATAATAGGACAACTATATAAGTTTAGTTTGGTTACAATTTGAAAATAGAATATTCAATTTTTTATATAATGTCATCCATTGTAAATTGTGTTGATCATGTTGTTACTCTTAAAATGGGGTCTCGAAATTAGGATAAAACGGAAATTAGTTTTAGATATACCATCGTATCCAAGTCTTTACATACACTACCACATAAAGAGAAAAAATGTAGCCAAAGTTTTGTCACATTGGTGTAACTATCATGTATAGAACTCTAGGTGGATTACTCTCTTTCAATTGTATCACATACAAGTTCGGAACCATAGAAGGGTCAAGAGTCCCACTAAAGTACCCCACCCACCCCCGGTCCATATAATGGATTTTATATATAAAATATGAAAATTTTTAAGAAAAATAAACATAAGCAGGACCTTTTACGTGTAGTGATAGACAAGAGCTACTTATAGTGACCCGCATAAAAAAGTTTAGGTTCCGTCACTGACCCGAATGCATGTAAAGGCTTCCCTTTTTAGACAAATACCATTGCAAAACTCCAAAAAGGCCCTCGTTAATGGATTGTTATTTAGATTAAAGGCTTCCATGTCGTTTACTTTTCACCAAGCATGGTGAGTTGTGTGAATAGAAAAAGTGAGGGATCGATATGATATATCTATTTGTTTTTGTCATTTCGTTGCTTGTTGACTTGGTAGGGTCGACTAATAAGTATGACATGAATGCCATGGGTTCACACACTGCCAATAACACACGTTGCCTTTGTTGGTGTCTCCAGACATAAGTTTATTGGGTTCTTTATGCATACGTGTGTATGTGATAAGTTTTTACCTATATGACAAATTGAAAAATTCATTAAGTCTTTTTTTTTTCTTTCACATTGATTCATCCAGGACTTTGCGAATACTATTCACTAGAAAGCTTGTAATTTTGCTCGAAACTGTGTGACTAAAACAAATGTGTCGCAGATTCTTATGTATTTGCAATATACTTCCTACTCTTTCTACGCAAGAGAATCCTAATTTAGCAACATAGTAGCGACAACAGCAAAAATTCAGGCACGTATTTGCAACGAACACAAAAGAAAAATTAATATAACTATAATTATTAAAAAAAAAATAGATTTTGTTAGAAATGTGTAGATACGTGCTATGCATTTACGACGAACACGTTAAAAATTTATTATAATTATAATTATTAAAACAAATAGGTTTGTCGCAAATGTGTAGATATACTTTCCACATGATTCTCATAGTTGTACATTTAAGCTTTCTAAAGATTATTTCCTTAAAATCTTTTTACGAGTCTGTTATCTTAGAAGAAGGAAGACTGACTACTTTCAAAATATTATATCGATCCCTAAAACTAAGTTGATTTACTGAATTTCGTCGTGTTTTTTATGGTAAAAACTAATGTCATATACTCATGATGTGATGTGGATATATAACCAAACAACCTTTCTTTTTGGGACACCTAAAGGCGTTATTATCTCTTTGTCACTAAATCGTAGATTTTTATAGTTATTTGTGACACTAAATCTCCTTATCACCGCTAGTAGTTGTGTGACTTCAATTAGTTGGGATATAATTTCTGACCAAAAGCTTCGTTTTCTCATCCATATACACGAATAAATTCCTTACAATGCAACAATGCACCATTAAGAGATTAATTCTATTCTTCCTTTCTATCCATGGTTTGTCTTCGAATTTTTTCTGCAATAATTCAAAATCCCACTCGAAGATTCATATCAATGCTTTTGTTGCCAATAATTCAAAATCCCACTTCAAGATCCATTTATCCGATCAGTTGTGCCTTACACATTGCTTTCAATATTCATCACTTTATTCATGTGTACATGCAACTCTAATTAAACATCTATCTATATATAGACAAACATGCTAACTAAGATCAAAATATAATAAAATTTAATCATAGATATTAGATATTGTCCTAAGTTCAAATAAATCAACTTTAAATATGAATTTATTTTAGACAAAATTACATAAATCAACCTTTATGTATGTCTAAAACTACAATTTTCACCTTTGTCTTTAAAAAGTCCCAAATCTAACCTATAACTTCAGTTTTTGCTACAGTTTCAGACCTTTAGCAGTAACTTCGCTAACCTGGTTAAATCCCCTCACATATAATTGTCATTACACCCGCTACTATAATAATAATATTATCTAATATAAATAAAACCATCTCCAAACACCCTCATTTAAAATCATTTGATCAGAAATCACCATGGACTAGTAAGAAGCCTAACCCTAATTCATCAAAATACAGAAGATTGTAGGAGGTTCATGGCTTCGATATATTGTAGATGTGGTATAGAGGCTACGATCAGAACATCTTGGACAGTAAGAACCCAGGTCGTCGCTCTCTTGTCCTAAGAAGGTTTGACCTAATCTCTCATTTGTAAAGAATTCCCTCAAATTTTAGTGTATTTCATCTAAATATCTTCATTTTATCTTGCAGGTTTCACAATGTGCACGATTTCTTAGATGGGTTGAGCCTGGGAATGTCATACCTAGATTGGTAAGGTCAAAAGAGGAACTTGAAGCCTCAAACCAGGAACTGGAATCCTTGAATGAAATGTTGTTGGACAAACTGAAAGCCAAGGAAACTAAATCAAATAGGAGGAAAAAGTATTTGTTGTTAAGTTGGGTTTTCTTTTGGTGGTTGTTTTTTAAATTACTTTAGAATTGTGGCTAGGTTATGTTGTAATGAAAGGATTATGTTTCTGTAATCAACAATATGAAATGAATGCACTGTTGTGAATTTTGTATCTGTGAGACAAATGGATCAACTAAATGCTGAACATATGCATTATAACTGTCCAAATGTGCAAACTTTCCAAATGGGTCCTGATCTAAATTGTCCAAATGAACATGTGCAGATCAATTAAATTGGTCAAATAGGTCATGAACATGTGTATAAACTGTCCAAATGAACATGTGCCTGATTAAAATGTGCATAAGTAAACTATCCAAATGGTCAAAACCAAACATATGCAAATGGGTCATGATCTAAACTGTGCATAAGCCAACTATCCAAATGGGTCAAAACCAAACTGTTGTGCAGAAACAAACATGTTGTGCATAACCAAAGTGTCCAAATGGGTCAAAACCCAAACTTTTGTGCAGAAACAATCATGTTGTGCAAACCTAAACAGTGCAGACCCAAACATTCGAATAAATGGGTCAACAGCAAACTGGGCATAACTAAACTTGTGCAGACCCAAACATTTAAATAAATACAATCATTAATAAACATAATGTCATAAAACAAAAAAAGACATGTCTAATTATAACATAACATCAGTAAAACAAAACAGAAGATTAAAGTAACATAAAACATAATACCAAAAGGACATGTCTAAAGTAGCATATATGAAACACAAAATACATCAAACATAAAGAACTGTAGATTGTTTTCTTCTTTGACTTGAAGGATTGACCCCTAGACCATTTCCCTTTAGAATGTTTGACTTTGTCCAGGTGTAATGACAATTATACCCTCACATAACCAGGTTTTTAAATGAAGTTAGTGATAAAGGTATGAAACTATAGCAAAAACTGAAGTTATAGGTTAGATTTGGGACTTTTTAAAGACAAAGGTGAAAATCGTAGTTTTAGACATACATGAAGGTTGATTTCTATAATTTTGTCTTTCTTTTATCATGTTATATTAAAAATGTTTGTATCATTGTCTTACACAATCACTATCAGATGACGGTTTTTTATATTCTTTGTAGTTTACGATCTTTTTTCTTCTTCACAAATGTAGAGTGACAAATGAACTTAATAAATAATCTTTTATCATGATCAATGCTTGAAATTAAAATTTTATTTTAGACCCTGAAATAAATTGGGACGTCCAAACAAGGTAAAAGAAAAATTGAGTAAAATACTAAAATTTCAATTTAAAATATCAATTAAAAGAACATAAGGGTGTTCTTTGCAAATCAAAACCATACCTCCCTTGTGGATACATGTGGATAGCAAGAGATATAAATGACTAAATTCTCATATCTCAAACTTCTCACTAAGAATATTCTTGTGTGACAAATGGACATCGGTGATAGATAAAGCTTTTACTCAATGCGTTAGCCACCATTTTCCAATGGCTATCAAGCTTTAGTCGATTCTTGAAATTTGTTGGTTTATGGTTCGATAAGTAAGAATCGAATCGATGCATATAGCATTTGGTCTACCTTCTTTTCAGCACCTAATATGCATCAAAATCCAATCAATATAACGTTTAATGTGTAATTTCTCTCATAAAATTTGCTTGAAGTGCTTGTAACATTAGTGATAAAGCAAGCTAGTATTAAGAAGAGACACAATATCAAAAGGGGGTATTAAGGGCAAAATCTGTTGGATAGAACACACCATACTAAAGTCGTGGCGAGTATTTTATCACTATTTTTTTATGGTTGTGATGGGTTTATTTTGTTGCAACACTAGCAATCAAATTTACGAAGGATAGTGTTAATTGTGATATTGGGTGTGTTTCTTAACACTGTTTTTTTTATAACCAGCAAAAAAAATTCCCAAATTTTGTTTTTGACGAATACATTTTAGCAAATCAAATAATTCTAACATTTTCAATGATAATTTATTAAACTAGCGCTTATTTTCAACAATGATTCTTTAGAGTAGCACCTTGTTTCACTTAACCATGCACACTACTAGTTTTGACACAAACAAATTTGAAATTTCAGAGAACGTTGATTATATTGAATTCAGTGTTGTACATAAATAGGTTTTTTGCTCTCAACTAACTGTTCTTACACTTAGGCTAAATAATCCCTCACATGCTAAAGGCACGAATGGCCTATAACTTAGAACGTAAATACACAAATCTATGAGTTGGAGAGGGTTTTGTAAAAATGTCATCGATTTGATCCCCTGTAGGTATAAATTACACATATAGATTTCAAAAAGCAACATTATCTCTTACAAATTGAAAATCAACTTCAACATGCTTTGTTTGAGTATGAAATAATCTATTAACAACAATATAGGTTGTTTTGGGATTGTCACACCAGGTAGTTGGAGCGAGTGTTGTGTGTGTCCCACGCTATTTTAGAATAGCTTCTAACCATGTTAATTTTGTTACGATATCAACGATGATCTTGTAGATAGCAAATACCTTGTGGATTGATGGTCATTTGTCCAACTAGCCCAGTCAGTATAAAAAAGGCACAAAGTGTATAGGATCCATACCAATAGACAGCAATGTAAGCGTTAAGTCGAGATCTAGAGTTGTGACGAATGAGTTCCCATGATCAAGTGTTCCTTTTAGGTAATGACGAATTCGTTTGGCGGTAGGCGAGTGATTTTCCGATGAAGTACGCATATACTGGAAAACTTTGCAAACAACAAAAGTGATATCCGGTCCAGAGAAGGTGACATGCTGAATAGCACAACAAGTTGTCAATATTTGACCAGATAAAAAATTAAAGGGATTGTCCCAGGAGATAAAATATGGGATGTACTCGTAAGAAAGGAAACTAATTTACAAGCATAAAACCTAGTTCGTTGAAGGGGCTCAGAGATGGCTTTCTTCTGAGAAAGAAGTATATCATGATCATTGGGGACAACTTAAATGCCCAAAAAGTAGTCAAGGTATCCAAGATCTTTAAGGGCAATGTCGGGGCCGAGTTGTTGTATAACTTGGGTAACTATCATGGTGGTATTACAAGTGATAATGGTGTTATTACATGTGACAATGATGTCATCAACATAAACCACACTATATATAAGAGTATTCCCATACTTGTAATTGAAGAGGGTGCATTACCTTTTAAGAGAGACGGTGAAACTAGGATTGAGGAGCTTGCTTGAATCCATACAGAGCTTTATGTAATGTCAATAACGCCTTGTGGCTACCTAAGGTAGACAATCTCTATAATATCACCGCATAATAAAGCATTTTGGATATCTAGATAATGAAGAAGTCATTTCGTTGTAACTCGAATAGTGGTGGACTTAACAACAAAACTTTAGTTTTTTGTTGAAGTCAATATTGGGTTGTTTCCAAACGCCCTTTTTCACAAGACGGGCGATGCAATGAGTAACAACTTCATGTTTATCCATCTTTATCCTAAAGTGTTTGCTCTGAGAGAGGAAATTGTGCAGCTGGTGGAAATGTTAAACGAAAGAAGGATGTGTAAGTGTTAGTTTGAGGTCTTGGAGGAGTAGATAGAGCAGGATTTTGAAAAAGGAAAGTTCTCCTCAATGAAGCATATATGTAGGGCAATATAGATATGATCTATACTTGGATCTAGACGTCTATAGCCATGATATAAAAGACTGTAGACAATAAATATGCAAGATGTAGAACGAAAATCCATATTGTGACAATTATATGGTCGAGGATTTTGAGTCCATTTACAATCGAAAACCTAAGAGAAAAAATAGTCAGCAAAATGTTGAGATAGATATTCAAAAGAACATTTTTTGGCGCATGTCCAGGAAGGCATGTGACTAATGAGATAGACAATGGTTACAAAGCAAAATGCCAAAAACTATTAGGAACAGAGGATTAAGCAAGAAGGGTAATGTTGGTTTGACATACGTAGTGGTGACGGCGTTTAACAAAACTATTTTGCTCACTCATGTGAGGGCTTGGTAGTTTGTAAATTATTCCAATGGAGGTGAAAAATCTAGTCAAGGGGTGAATTTTGTAACCCGAATCAGTTTGAACAAGGCATAGTGATCCTGTTCCAAGTGCAATTGATAGCCTAATGTACTTTATGGTCTACCCCGGACATTGATTGTGCAGTGAAGATGGTTAGTAGGTTTTTAAGTAATGTACTTAAAGCGTATTATGAAGCTTTCAATTGGATACTCATGTATCTTACTGGTATAAGGGGAGCGGGCCTAGTGTTTGGTAAATATCCTGAAGCAATGTGTAGGTTCAAGGCTATTTTCATTCTTATTTTGCAAACAATTTGGATTAAGGGAGGTCACTACTTGGTATGCATTCAAAGAACGTGGGAGCTTGGTTAGTTGGAAGTCTACTTTGAAAAATAGGGTAGATTCGTCGACCAAATAGGCAAAGTATGTAGTTTTCACATACTGAAGATGTGAAATAAGCCTTATGGCTTAAAGGGTTTGCATCAAAGTTGGGCATTGATGTTACTAAAGCAACAATTTTATGTGATAATCAAAGTGCATTGCAATTATCAAACAATGTGTCAAGATGGATTTCATTACGAAGGAGGTCAACTCTAAAGATGAAGGATGTCAACCTAAAGAAATCAAGATAGAGTATGTTGATACTAAAGGCAATGTTGTTGATATGCTTACTAAACCAATTCCTAATTCTAAGTTTAAGAATTGCTTCGATTTCCTAAATATAAGTGATTATTTGTCAAGGATTGACTTTGGCGTAAAGGTGGATATTCTTAATACTTTATGCCTAAAGTGAATAAGAATAAGAGTGAGAGAAATTCAAATGGAAGTCAATAAGTGCCATGGTTATTACTAACAACATGCTGAAAGTTTGAGCGCCATTTGTGTAAAGATGAAAGGTAGTTTTTCTTGAGCTGTTAATAAGCTTCTTAGGTAGGTTAAGGGTTCATTATCATTGTTAATTTGTCCTTCTCCTTGATGAATTTTATTCTGAATTACATTCTTATAATAGATATTAGTTCATCAAAGAAACTCATAATTTGATTTATCTATTGGTTCATTCTTTGTTGATTGATTTGATTAACTTGTTACTCGATGTTGTACAATTGAATTTTGCTAAAATCTTCAACACCATAACATTCATAAATACAAAAACAACACGTAATAAATGTGTAGGCATGTTGAACTTACTACAACTATGTAAATATGGAAAGCTAATCTGGGTTTAATCTTAATAAAGCATGATGCAAACGCAACAGATCTTCTTAACTATATGTGTGTGTGTGTGTCTTTTCAAGATGGAATGTAGTTAACACCAACCTCTTAAACCTTGTCCATATCATCCTATTTATAGTTCTAGAGTTTCAAAAACCCAACTCATGCATAACTAAAGAAAACCATATTAATATACTTCTCATATTCTTTGCCATAGAATAAACACATTAAATCTTCGTCACACCATGAACTTATTTTTATTCTTATTTCTATGGAAAATCTAAATAACATGTGTTGAATCATTTTATTTTATGTGTATAAAAGGAAGAAAAAGTAGTGAGCATAAGTGATCAATATGTCCTAAGTTTGGGTATAAAAAAATAGAGCAGGGAAGGAAAATATGTGTTAGAAGTCATTACGAACAACCAAGTAGGCAACATATAGAAGTAATCATTGGTTTCCCTTATATTTTTTTTGTCTTAATCAACATTCGTCTCTAGATTGTAAAAACTGTTTACTTCAAATGACCACATACATTTGATGATCATCAATAACGGTTGGCATACAATTTAAAAATCTATGTTAAAGGATTGTGTAATATAGTTATATAGGATTTTTCATCCCCTAAAGCACCCTATAGGCATTCAAATGAGTTATGATGTAGGTTAACTTGAAGGCATGGTGTTAATCAACGTTATATTTATAACCTTTCATGATCATGTTGCACAATTATTCATCATAGATCTTGGTGTTTACTAAATGAATTTATCTTAATAATCCTCTTTTCAAACTATAATCTTGTTGGGCACATTATTTGGATTAATCCCGAGTAATCACTAGTTAATACCACACCTCTCGACGAGCAGCTAACGATTTTACAAAAGTGGCTGCAGTACAGTGGATTTTTACTAGATCTTCCAGTTTGTTTAAAATGTTTCTTTAATATGCTAAAAGCAAATAGGTTTCATACAAAATTAGGGTTGCATTACATAGATTGTCTCTCATTAGTGAAACCTTTAAAACCCATCATCAAAAGATGCCAAATGGCTATTAAAGCATGCCATGTGCCTTACGACGAGGTATGCTGTTTATGATTTGTCTATTTATTTATCTATCTATCAATCTCTTTATTTATCTTTTTTACCGTGCGTCTAACACAAATACATATACGTACCCAGACCAACATCACACTATCATCTTTATATTGGTTGCCATAAAATTATATTTAACGGTTTTACGTGGCTAATTAGTGTTTTCAGTACAGTTTTTTAGTAATACTATTATTAAGGTTACTATTAGTAAGGAAAAATATGATTTGGTCCATTACATCGCGTTTATATAAAAAAACTCTAATTCTACTACTCATTGTAATCTTGTTGATCTTGACATATATAAATTGAATATGATTTATGCTTGGGCTTGATTAGAAGTAAAAGGTATTCAACTAGAGTCAATACTATTAGTGTATTAGTGTCACGAATTTAATTAGCGAACAATCCTGATTTTGGGCTTGGAACGGTATTATGTAGTCTTGTTAATCATCTCAAAAACAATTAAACGTTCACGAGTGATGAAAAGTTTTTCCATGATATAATCTCATCCTTCAGTTATGTAAACGAAACCCTGGTCTTTCTCAATCTTTGATTCAAAATCATCATGTGCAAATGTTCTGATAACAATTGGTTCAGTTAGAATCTCTCTAGTCATTTTTTGATGAACAAAGTAGTGATTTAAAGGCTGCAATATAAAAATAAACTTAATATTGTAAAATATATTTTATGATATGCATTGTATATACTATTAATATGTTAATACGACATACTAGACGGTTTGTGTTTGGCAGTGAACTGTCAAGTGTGCAATAGAAAAACTGACCAGGAGCATAACATGCATCTTGATAAAAGGAAATCATTCCGAAGCTATTAAGATTTTCCTCAAATTGAAACACAAAAGTAGACCAAGAAGGGTACTTTAGTGTTTCAATCATTGTTTTCTATCCATTATAGAAGTAATATCTATCGGCCACCTTCGAAGCTTTAATGTCAAATACTTGAGAACCCAGAGTGCGGATTTTTGTGTTACCGTTTGGATAGTTGAATTTCTGAATCCAACTACCATAGTCACTTGGCAATGGCTATATACAAAAAAAAATACTTGAATCTTGAACAACTTATAATCACTTGAATAAATAAGAAAAATAAATGGTAAATCACTTACCAAACATACCCTACTTTTCTTTGATGATTTTATGTAGAAACCATACACCATTGTTGAAATTACGAAACAAACCTGTTCAAAATTTCAAAAACATAAACAAATGTGTCATTGTTTTAAGTACAACATCTTATTGAAGCTATAAAAGATTATAAACAAAGTGTGATTGTCATCCTACATCATCAATAAAGAATCAAACATTCTGATTCACCATAATTTAAACAACGAGATTTACAAAATCAATTAATAGCAGGATTTCACAAAAGTAGACTAAGTACATCAAAAAAACCATATGCATTAAGTCAATAATCAACGACCATATGGTCAATATTGACAAACAATACAAAAAAGGAGAAATCTAAATCAAGAGAAATCCTAAGAAAAGAAATAATACCACGTATATATAATCAATGGTGGTTGAAGAAGAGATTCACGTATCCCTTGATTATCACTGTGTTGTACGAATACTCTTGATATGTTGATGTTAGGGTTACAAATAAGAGGAAAAGGACTTTAAGCATCTCGGTTTGATGACATTGGGGACGGGTTACTAGATCTGGATCGTGCACATCAAAAATAAATATGGAAATTATCTAATTTAATTGATATGAATAATTTTTGATTTAAGTATCATAAAAACATTTAATATTATCTCATTAAATGTATATGAATTATGCAAAGTGTGAATTTTTTTATTTTAAAAACATATAATTAAACGAATATGCAGTCATATGTATTTAAACGACATGCAAATGAAGATGGAAATTGTAATAAATGTAAACATAGTCTAACAAAAAATATACTAAAAAAATGAAATTAAACTATTTAAGACAAAATACTTATTCACAAATTTCCAAATATTTCTTGGTAGACAACATTTGAAGTTTCATTTTTAACGCTACCTTTTTTGTCCAGTATAGTTTAGAGACTCGTGTGTACACACGGTACATCCCCAAGGTAGATGCCATTCTTATTTTATAAATAATGTATTATACAATTTTTAGTTATTGGAACTTATGTGTTACAATTCGTATGAATTTGTGTTACTTTTAAAATATAAGAAATAAGTTTGATGTTTACCCAATAAATGATATATGAATTATTCAGTTTTTGAATTGACTTTATTAAAAACAAATAATTAAATGAAGATTTACTAATATTTATTTAAACGTAATACAAATGAAGATGAAGATTCTTAGTAAATAAACATACTTTAGGGAAAAAAACTACACAAAAATATATGAAATTAAACTGATTAAGAAAATTATGATTGCCTAGTTATTCAGAAATTCCCAAATATTTATTTATAAACAACATTTGCAATTTAATTCTTAACTCTACCTTTTTTATCCAAGATTAGTATCTTCAGTCCATCTCTACTCTTCACTCTTGACAATGCAACGTACAACTAACCATGTGTAAAAAACGGGATCTTTCAAATACAAACCTACTTTAGATAGGGACTGTCCTTGACTCTTGTATATTGTCATTGCAAAACACAAGGCAATAGGGAATTGTCTTCTATTAATTTGAAAGGAATCTTCTTATCAGATGGTGACAGACTAATTCTTGGGATAAATGTTCGCATACCAACGTTAGTCCCTGAAATTATTTTAGCTTCAATAACACATTTCCCCATTTTAACAACTTGCAACCTTGTCCTGCTATACACAAACCGTTTTTTATCAATGTTTCTGAGTAACATTACAGGAACACCAACTTTCAAAACTAATTGGTGGTTTGGTATACCTGATAACTTTAGACCATTCAAACATCATGTGTGATAAAATTTTTCATTAAACATCTTCAGACTGACAAAACACTACCAGAACTTACATATTCGATATCTTGCCCGTGAAACAATGAAAGCAATCGATCATTTATTTCTTGAACAACATCATTCTTTGGTGCCAATATTGTTCTTTCTTGAAAATAATCTGGAGTATTGATATTATCCAATATAGATGGATATAAAATTCTATCAGCTCAGAAACAGGATCCAAAAATTTATTGATAAGTAAGGCATCAGGAATCTGTAACATCTTCAAAATCATTTACGTTATCAAGCTTTCCTTCACCTATATCTAAAAGCAAATTTGCAAATTTTTTGGTTTCCTCAATATCGGAATGATCACTTCCAGAAAGTAACCTCGGATTTTTTGTTAATTTCAAAACAACACATTTATGCCAAATATATGAGGAGCTTAAAAAGACATTGACAATATCGTGTCTGCTTCCATTGGGCATAACTGGTAGAATCTGCCTAAAGTCACCGCCAAAAATAATAACCTTCCCTCCAAATAACCTTTCTGTATCGTTAACATCACGAGCACCAGAAACATCTTTTAAACTTCGGTCTAATGCTTCAAAAGCATGTGTATGCATCATGGATGCTTCATCCCAAATAATCAAATATGTTTTTTAAGTAATTGGGCAACATCACTATTTGGTTTTATGTAGCACAAAGAATCTTCATTAAGGTTAATAGGAATCAAAAACCTAGAGTGTGTTGTTCTACCACCTGTCAATAGCAAAGATGCAATACCACTCGAAGCAACATTCAAACAATCTTAATTTTTGATCTTATGGATGAAGAGAGTGTCTTCCACAAGAATGTTTTACCAGTCCCCCCGTAACTATACACGAAAAATACACCTCCATTTTTATCATCAACAACTTTCATGATACGTTGATAAACATCTTTTTGTTCATCTATTAATGAGCAAAATTGGTTTTGAAATTCTTCGCGTAAAATGTTTGTATTGTATCCCAACTCCTCATAGATCAACCGATTATTTTATGTCTCTACAAACTCAGCATCAGGATATGGCATACCTGTGAAATTTTGAAGACTTGAGCTATTACGGAGTAAGAAATTTTCAATATCCAGTAAAGCTATATTCTTAATCTGATCTTTAAAAGGCACAAATTCTGATAAATAATAATATAAGTGAAAACTAATAAAAAAAATACAGGATAATAAATTACCTTAAATTTAGAAAAAGTAAACGTTTAACATATTAGCTACCTCAACAATTTGAATCTATCATTCTTTGTCGTAAAATGTCATCAGACAAATCTTTCCACGTTTCTTCCCAAACAACATTTGGTCTCGACAAACTATAAGACGCTAACAAAGTGGCGAATAACTTCTTTAAATATTGACCAGATCCGACAAAGGTTGCTTCCCTTATTGCTGCAATATATTCAGAATCGTCATCCAATAGCCCCATAGCATAACATGCATCTCTAAACGAATTTTGGAGTTTCCCATCAACAGTGAGAATATCCTCAAATGACTTTGGTCCTTTAACTTTGTTCAACAAAATTCTCAAAAAATAACCTTCGCCAACTGAAGCGGGAACGGAATGAATATGACCAATTGATTCTACTCTTTGTCTTTCTTCCCAACATCGTTCTTTTCATTTCCAAACATACTTTTATGGAAACTCAATATAACTCAGCTTTCTTGCATTCTCATCACTCTTATTTTTTTCCATCCAACCCAGAAACATTGATGAAACGACTGATGGTTTTTCTACCACATCGTCAATATCATCCTTAGCACTGAAAACAATTTTTCTATTGTCCAGGTAGATGAAAAGGCAATCGCATAGCAGGAGGTGTCCTATAATGTATATCATATTGGAATATTCTCCAGGAAGCCTCACATACAGATAGATAACGACAGTCACAGTGGTGTTTTATTTCATCAATTACTACATCTTCACTTGGTATTTTTATGCTTTGAATTACATTAAAGGTTACTCTATCTGCACCCTTGTTAATGTATTTAAATAAAAACTTGATAAAACCAACTTGGTTACACCACTCTACATTGATATGTGTTTGATATCTTTTAAGAAGAACCTTGTTATATGGAACAACGCTTCTGTTATCTAGTTGTTCACCAGACTGTTCCACATGGACACCATTAGTTCACCAGACCTTTCCTTGTCGGCTTTGAGCAATTTTCAGGACGAAAATTCTTTGAAATAGGGGGATGATGTGGCACCCGGCAAACTCAAGATAGTAATTTTTGTGGAACTACCAAGTCTACCTTAGCGAGTAATGCATACATTATACTTAACTGGGTCAGTTGAGTCATTTCGATGGTTCTGGGAACCATCGGGGATTGTTATGATGTTTCGGGGGATCAATGGGAGTCATTACGATGGTCCAAGGGATCATCAGGTGTCGCCATAACCATGTGTACAAAGATTGGTGATTTGTTGAATCGCTGGATTTAATTCACACACATGAGTCTCGAGTCATTTAATGCACACACGCAAGTCTCGAGTCCCGTGGAATTGGTGAACGGATGTGAACGTGCTAGTTATCAAGTATTATGTGTTTATGATCATTATATATATAACTTGTCGATATGAGAAAATGTGCTTATATGTGTTAAAATAGTGTTTAACGCGCCGAAAACTCACAACAACCTGCATGGGGCGACTAGGATTCCTAGTGGCCACCTACAGGGGCGACTAGGGTGCTAGTGGCCACCTGCAGGGGGCGACTAGGCCCCTAGTCGCCTGTAGAGGTAGCCACTAGGATTCCTAGTGGCCACCTAGAGTTCCTACTTGCGTGTAACATCAGGAACGACTAGAAACGGTTATAAATACCATACTTGACTTGAAAAACATCATTTGTAAAATCCTAACTCGCCCCAAACCTCTCTCACACTATACTTAACCTCTGGAACCCGTTTTCCCCTAAATCTACCATTTTCAAGCCTTAAACATCATTTCTAGCAATATCTAAGGTGTGTTATTCATCCTAAGCTTTTGTAATCTCATTATTTTCATCCTTAAAGGTTCAGACATGGTTTTGTGAAGTTTGTGTCTTTGAAAACCTTTGAAAAATAATTTTAAAACAAGTCTAATCCTTTATATGATCCCTATGTGATGGATTCATGCAAGGAACGGTTTTTGATGATTAAAACATGGGGATTCTTGTGAGTTCGATATGTTGTTGATATGGATAAGTAGTTACGATGATTATCTAGGAGTTTGAAGGTTGTTTGAGGTGTTTTGATGATAATATACGTTTTGACCCGTTTGAGTGATTTAGGAGGATCTAGGATGATATGAGTTGATTTGATGATGGAATGATGTTAGGGTTTATGCTAGAATGATGTAGTAACAGTAGGATGATGATTTGCAACGTGATTAGGTGATGAAATCTGATTATTTGCCAATTAGGGTAAGTTATGCATGCTTTGATGTGATGTTTTCATAATATTATTCCATTTTGGGAAATGCTTGTAATTAGGGTGTTAGACTGATGATAAATTGGGGTTTTTCATGTAGGATATATTGCTTGATGATTTTGGATTGATGTTGGGTGTTTTTACATGTTTCGGATCTGATTTGGAGGGTTAAACGCGCGAAAAGTAGCACGTGGTCTGTAGGGGGCGACTAGGATTCCTAGTCGGCGGGTGACTAGGAATTCCAGTAGCCTATATCAAGGCCTACTCACCCCTTTAGGTAGCCACTAGGATTCCTAGTGGCCAGTTTGATTCCTAGTCATGTGTTTTGATTCCTAGTCATGTGTTTTGATTCCTATTCATGTGTTTGAGTCCTAGTCATGTGTTTTGATTCCAAGTCATGTGTTTTGATTCCTAGTCATGTGTTTTGATTCCTAGTCATGTGTTTTGATGCCTAGTCGTGTGTTTTGCTGCTGTAAGTGTATTTTAGGATCCCGAAACATGGTTTGACACCTAGGAACATATTGTGAACCCCATGACATATCAAGAAACCTGATAACACGTGTCCGGACTCATATGTGCAGTATGCGAATTGTACGCTAGACTTGGTGAACTATTATGTGTATTAAGTGCATGTTTACTTATGGCTGCTTGGTTACTTTTATTTGGCTAACACGGGGGATGTCGGGTCACCAATGGGATGTCGGGCCGGGTCTTGTCTTGTCTGGTCAGGTTAACGTTTAAACGTGTTTTCAAACGTAAAATGGTTATGGTCTGGACATTCAGGGACTAATTAACCTACAGGTTATTAGTCCGGGTACTCACACACATCTTATGATAGGTCGTCGTCGTTAGGGAACTATCATAGCATTTTCGGATTAACTGTTGTCAAGAACGTAACCTAAGGTGAGTTTCACGGCCCCACTTTCACACATTTTCTCATGGGAGAGAAACATGCTACACATTTTGGATTCACAAAAATCATGTTATACTATGGTTATCATTATATTACTATACGATTCATCTAAATCGCAAGGACACCACTAATACGGGTATGTAGCGGGGAAATGTGGATAGACCTACTGGGCCTGATAAACCCCACCCGGATCGATTGGAGGTCGGACGGGTGCATATTGTCTCGATCACACAAGGCCTACCGGAGATGACGGTAGTCCGAAGGGTACACACTATGGAAAATCACAGTCAGCAATGGTTTCAATCGTAGTAGTAATATACTTAACGCCTAGATAGCGTTCACACAACATAGTAGTAACGGAAATGGCTTTTAAAGGCTGATGAAACGTTTTATATAAAACCTGTGAACACACCAGAATTATATGTTGACATTTTTAGCATGTTTTCTCAGGTCGCTAAGGTAGCAGCATTCAGAGTAGGCACACGGAGTCCCACGGCGTCTAAGTGGCATGCATTTTTTAGTACTTTTGAACACTGTCTTTTATGTCATCAAGAATTGTAAACTTACTTATGCCTCCACTGTATTTGGATGCTTTTTGAAAACTTAATGGTCTGATTACGCATTTTAATTCATATATTTGTCGTTTATTGTGACCGTTGACTTGGATCCTGGTGTGTCACACGCCTCGCAGTAAAACCTCGCAAGTGGAATTTGAGGGTGTGACACATTCGTGCTTAAGGGTGTTGGTGCAGGTTTTGCATCCAACATCTTAGCACGGCTAAGAATATCCAAAGTATATTTTGATTGATTCCAGAAAAGAACATATTGAGTGTTGGTAACCTCCAATCCCTAAAAGTAATTGAGTTTCCCTAGATCCTTAATGGCAAATTCTTTATTGAGGCAAGTGATGAACGACGACAGAGTGGATTTTTGATTTCCGGTCAAAATGAGATCATCAACATACACAAGTAGGTACATAACACATGAAACACGTGTGTATATAAATAAAGACGGATCTGCACGACTACATTTAAACCTAGAGTTCGTAAGAAACTAGCTTAGGCGATGACACCATGCCCTTGGAGCTTGTTTTAAACCATAGATAGCTTTATTTAGTTTGCAAACATAGGAAGGATGGTGAGGATCAACAAAGCCCTTAGGTTGTTCCATATAGACACTTTCAGTGAGGTGCCCATGCAAGAAGGCATTATTGACATCTAGTTGATGAAGATGCCATCCATTTATGACAGCAAGAGCAAGAACGGTGCAAACAGTGGCAGCTTTAACAACAGGGCTGAAAGTATGAGAGTAGTCCAGTCCAGGGACTTGTGTAAACCCTGAGCCACAAGTCGTGCCTTATAACGTTCAACTGATCCATCGGAACACAATTTCATTCTAAAGAGCCATTTGGAACCCACAACATTGGCATGAGAAGGCCGTGGAACAAGGGTCCAAGTTTGATTTTTATGAAGAGCATGAAGATCGGTTTCCATGGCACGAACCCATTTTGTTTCTTTAGATGTAGAATTATAATTTGTAGGATTCGTTGTGGAAAATAAGGCATGATGTAGAGGCAACGCCTTTGTGTGAGCTAAGTCCACACTATGTCGAGGTTTAAAAATCCCTGATTTTGCCTGAGTGATCATGGGGTGTGAAGGGAGAGGTGGAGGAATAGGTATAGTGGGTGAGGCAGAAGATACATAATCGAATGTTTGAGAGACGTTACCTGGACTAACTGGACTTTTAGATGGGGTCGCTAGGAAGTGGGCTCGGGTGTGGTGTAGTAATAGGACTGTTGGATGTGCTGTGGTTCGGTCTTGAAGGAGGAATGGAGTACTGAGTTTGAGGAGGGGGCAATGTGGAAGTTTCATTCGTATGAAACTGAGGTGGGCATGTTTGAGGATCAACCATTATTGGAGTGTGGGAATAATAAGTTGCTGATTGAACAGGTTGTTTTGTAGTGTTGGTAGGATGATTAGTAAATTGAGGTGTAACAGTGGGGTCTTGCTGGGCCACAGATTTTGGTGTTGGGAATTAAGCCAAAGAAAGGGGAATGGTTGGTGTAGAGAATTGGGGCATGGAGTCAGAATTATTTTGGGGAGAGTTTGTGGAAGTTTTAGGGGACAGACAATCTGGAGTAGTATCTAAAACTGTAGATACCTCAAGGTCATTGATCGTTGAGGCATTTGTGGTGTTATTGAGTGGATAATAATTCTCGTCAAAGCGAGCATGTCGGGTAATATAGATGCGTGAGTTGCTCGACTCAAGACACCTGTAGCCTTTGTGTTTGGAACAATATCCAAGAAAGATACATGGGATGGTCCTAGGTGATAATTGGTTCGGAGCATAATCACGTAAAAATGGGTAAACCCGACAACCAAATGACCGAAAAGACGCGTAATTTGGTTTTTGTTTGTATAGAATCTCAAATGGGGAAAGACCATCAAGAACAGGTGTAGGTAAGCGATTTATAATAAACACGGCCGATGAAAATGCATCAAACCAATAATGTGCAGGTAACTTGTCATGAAATAACAATGCCAAACCGGTCTCAACAACATGTCGTTGTTTCCGTTCTACCCGACCATTTTGTTTAGGCATGCATGGACATGACATACAATGAAGGGTTCCATTTTGTTCAAACATTTTCCATACTCGATTATTAGTGAATTCCGTGCCGCCATCACTTTGGAAAATTTTTATTTTACTTGAAAATTGTGTTTGAACGAATGGTATAAAAATGGATAATGCCTCAACAAAGTCCGACCTAGCCGCAATGGGTATAACCAAGTAAATCGAGAATAGTCATCCACAAACGCAACATATTATAAGAAATTATCAACCGACTTTGTTGGAGATGGCCCCCACAAATCACAATGAATTAACTCAAGCGGTGACGAAGCACATTTATTATTAGGAACAAAAGATTGCCTTTTGGATTTAGCAAGTTCACATGAGGAACAAAGCCCTAGTTTAGGTAAAACAGAAGTAAAAGACAAGCAGCCATTATTTTTAAGAAAAGTAACAATGTCAAAATTGACATGCCCAAGTCGGGAATGCCAAAGTTCAAACGAAGCTTTTGGACACAAGTGAGTTGCCACTAAAGCTTCATGTGAGTCGCAAAGAACGTAAAGGTCGTCTTCACGAATCCCCGGGCTAGAACTTGCTTCGTGTGGCGATCTTGAATATAAAAATATGGGTGAGAAAATAGGACATCAATAGGGTTAGTCTCAGTTAACTTACCAATAGAAAGGAGATTTTAGGTAAGATTTGGGACCACCAAAACATTATTAAGATTAAGATTGCCGAAAAGTTTAGTGTTACCAACGTGCGTTGTTGGTCAAGATTGACCGTTTCCAAAGTAAACTTGAGGGTTACCTTGAGTGGGGGTGGAGTTCTGAAGAGTAGTGTTGGTTGGAAGCAAGTGAGTGGAAGCACCCGTGTCAGATGTCCAATCAGGAATAGTAGTATTTATGTGACACTGAGCATGGAATGCCTAAGCCAATTGTTCCTCGGATGGATTTGCTAAAGCAGCAAAGGAGGAAAGATGAAAGCATTGAGATGCATAGTGTCCTGGCTTGCGACATAATTGACAAGTTGGTGGTCTAACTGGGCGATTCATACCATAATTATTTCCACGCATATAATTATTTGGAGTCCAATTTTCTCCAACATGGCTACTGATCTTGTTTCTACCTCTATGCCGATAAGAAAGGGTATTGGAAGTGTGGTTGTTCCTTTGAGGTGAATTATGGTCCGTAAGTCTTGGTGAAATAATGTTCCGTGATTCTTGAGCAACAAAGGCCATCGATGGAATAGTGACATTAGCCGGTAAATCAACAAAGTTCGGTATAGGACGAGTAAATCTTACCGTGGTTGAAACACTTTCAAATGCTTATTCCAAGCCACAAATAAACCAGTGTAGTTGATCCATGGAATCGACTGGGTGACCAACAGCATTCGGTTGATCACAGATAGCCTTGAAGGCTCGACCATACTCGGCAACGGTTTTGTCACCCTTTTTAGAGCCCGAAGATTGTCCCGTAAACTTTGAACGCGTTCATCGGAGGTATTGCAAAACGCGGCCTCTAAAGCATTCCATATCTCGCGAGCCAAAGATAATCCGACTGTGACCGAGAGGGCTTCTTCGTTAAAGAAGCCTTAAGAAGAATGATAGCTTGTTGTTCGGCATGTAACCATGTAAGGTATTCGGGATTGTTCACCTCCTTGTCATTATTCGTTAATAGACGAGGAGGAGCGGTTTGAGACCCGACCACATGAGATACAAGTTGTTGACACGACAAGATTGGTAACATCTGGGTCCTCCAATATATATAATTTGTTGAAGAAAGTTTAATGGCGATCAAAGGCGCCAACCCACTCATTGGTAGAGATGTATTGTTTGAAGAGGAAGCCATATTGCAAAGAGAATAAGGGATAGAAGAAGGCTGGAAAGCAAGGCAGAAGGAGGGGTGAAAGAAACGGAGAAGGCAGAAGGTGAAAAGAAAAGAGAATGCAAGGATTATGGGAAACTCGATCACTCATGGTAGGATGATACCATAATTGGCTTTTGATTCGATGCCTCATAATAATACATCATACAAATATATAGAGAATAAATTTACATCTAGCATCCTATACAATATTACAAATGATATTATCTAACAGTGATGATTATCGGTTACAACATTTATTCTAGAGGATGCATATGGGTTACAACATTTATTTTCTATGATAACTAATGAAATCAATTATATTCACGGGTAACTGACGTCTTTAAAAGGAGTTGAATAGGCGCGTCTTAAGACCCTGGGAAGGATTGATGCAGTAAGTTGTAATAGCAGATTAAAAAGTTGTAATATAGGTAAATTACCATTATACCCAAAAGAAACTCATTATATATAGTATAGATTATGTTTTCAGAATTTAGTTACAACCAACTATAAAATGGAAGCTTTCAGTTCATAGTTTGAACTAAAAGAAACACTATTATTTACATCTTAAAGTCGGGACTATATATTGGTGTAGATTAACGGTACATCTAGATAACTATGAATATTTTATACATACACAAGTGTTGGCTTACCGTGATGCAACTCTTTAATGAGATATGTATCAAAATCTTGTTAATGACAAAGACATGGTCATTTGAATGTTAATTAAGGCAAGAATCGAGGACGAAACATCAAATCAGTTACAACCGGTGTTGTAAATATCGAGATTAATCGTCGATTAATTGGTGATTAACAGGTAATCGGTATTCCACCCATTAAATACACCTATACGGTCAAAAGTAAAAATTGGTTTAAGTTGGTAAAAGAATGGGTAACAAGCATCAAAATCTTTGAAGTATTAGAAAAATTATACTTTTTGTGGTGTATATACATATATAAGTTTGAAAAACTACACAAAAAATTCATATTTCGATTACTCCCGAGTAATCACTAACCATTACCACACCTCTCGACGAGCGGCTAACGATTTTACAACAGTGGCTGCAATACAGTGGATTTTTGATAGATCTTTCAGTTTGTTTAAAATGTTTCTTTAATATGCTAAAAGCAAATAGGTTTCATACAAAATTAGGGTTTCATTACATAAATTGTCTCTTACCAGTGAAACCTTTAAAAGCCATCATCAAAAGATGCCAAAAGGCTATTAAAGCATGCCATATGCCTTACGACGATGTATGTTGTTTATGATTTGTCTATTTATCTATCTATCCATCTATTTATCTATCTTTTTTACTGTGCGTCTAACACAAATGCATATACCTACCTAGAGCCCAACATCACACTATCGTCTTTATATTAGTAGCCATAAAATCATAATTTAACGGTTTTTACATGGGTAATTTGTGTTTTCAGTAGAGTTTTTTAGTAATGCTATTAACAAGGTTTTATATGGTTACTATTAGTAAGGAAAATATGGTTTGGTCCATTACATCGCGTTTATATGAAAAAAAAAACTTTAATTCTACTACTCACTGTAATCTTGTTGATCTCGACATATATGCTTGGGCTTGATTAGAAGTGAGAGGTATTCGAATAGAGCCAATACTATTAGTGTCACGAATTTAATAAGCGACCAATCCTGATTTTAAGCTTGGAACGGTATTATGTCCATCTTTTAACGATGAATTTACATAAGAAATGAATATCATAAAGTGACTCCCGCCACCATCATCAATGCTAGGTAGGTGGTTTTGACCCTTTCCGTGTAGGCTTGTTTATCGGATCCTATCTTGTTTGTCATGATAAGCAATCCACACACACTCACTATGTATTTCACACATTGGGTTTGAGGATGACAATCGGGAAGAAGATAACCATCAAATCACCCACAACTTTTGTGAATGCTACCATAACTAATTATTTCAACATTGTTATTAGTGTGACCATTTAGTTTGATCTGTGCAAATTTATAATCTTAATGTAGTCGTGCTTTTGCAAAACTTAAACATATATAATGTAAAAACCATCATGCAATGTATAAGTAGATCTCATTAATATATCTTTGATAAACATTACTTGTTGTTTTTTTGGGCAAATTGTCCTATTTATTACCATTCATTTATATTTAAGTTAAATAATACTACTGATCATATACTATAAATAGAAGCTATTCATGCAAGTAGATTTTCTTTATGTATAATGAAATATAAAACATTTATGTTCTATAACTAGGTTTATGCCTGGCCTGCGCTTGGCAGCGGGTACGCGTGGTGAAAATTTATCGATGTTTGGTTTGTATGTAGTAAAATCTCCGGTATAAGCAACCGGAAGAGAAAAACATATATGTTAGCGTTAACAATTCGAAAAAAAAAAACTAAAAATATAGTGGCATTGTAACAAAAACTATTTCTACTTGACCAAGATAATATAAATTATTTTTTCGGATTAGTTTAAAACCGCACCGTGTAAACGCACAAACATAACCTACTGTTATAAAAACATCTAGTTTTATATAAGTTCTTTTGTAAATATTATGTAACTATAACCTTTGATATCATACATAGTAACTTAACACAATATACTTGTTAACAAAAAAATCCAATGATAGTAGGACACATCACGTGGCTCAACCAAAAGGAAATACTATTCACATTTGGGTTTGTTAGGTTATAGAATTGTGATTCATTAGTCATTATTGGAAATTATGTAATATACCTGTAATTTTTTTTACATGTCAAACAAAATAATTTGGTGATACTTCCTATTCAAAGAATTATATAATAATAATAAGGCTTTTGATTTGAACAGTAAATAGTGTCAATTTTGTAATTGTTGTTGGCTAAGAGGATAAGATAGGTCATTTTGTTTACAGATGTTCAAATTAAGTTAACAGATGTCATGTTCATAACACGTGTCTCACTTCCCCCCTTCCCATTTCCCAACCCCTCCCATTTACCCTTCCCTTTTCTGTCTTCTCTCTCTTTACACAGCCACCCAACCACCGACTTCATCAACCGCGGCCCCACACCAAGCACCGACTTCCTCAAACCGTCGCCATCTCCGACGACATCACCACAATGATCAGGAAGGAGAGTGCAATGGTCTCGCAGTTGTTTGTTTTGCCGCAGAGAGGTGATACATCGTCTTTCGTGATTGTGAGTTCTCTCTTCTTACAAATTGTGCATGTGTGTGTGATTTGATATGGTTAAATTGATTTGTGATAAGAAATTAAGAATTAGGGTTTAATTGTTGTTTTAGAAGTTTTTAGGTTATGAGATATTATTTTTTGAAGAGTTTGATTGATTAAGGCATGTTGTGATTTAGTTCATATAACAATAAATCAAAATACTTAGTTAAAAAAATTCACAATATATGGGATTAATATTTGCGTGACACTTGTAATTCACTTGCTCATTAATAGAATCAATTTATATTAGAGAACATATTTATTTCAGTGTTTTTTATTTTAAATTTTAAAATAATCAATTAATAACCCCATGATAAACATGATTCCTCCATAGAAGGCTAGAAGCTTAGCTGTTAGCGGAGACAGTTTTAGGTTGAGTCCACCCCAAAAACCACCGATGTTGTACGTCTACATTCCTCATCAAAATCAGTATCACATATATTTCACCTTCCTTTAATGTAAGGGCATGTTATTTACACAACAAAAATTAAGTTTGCACAATCCTATAACGGGCCGTAAAGACCTTTACGGACCGTAGAGAGTGTTAGTGCAATTAATGCTTTCTGAAAAAGCAAACCTCAATGCCCCGTAAAAGGCCATTACGGCCCTAATGGGTTTAATGCAACCTGACAAAAACCCCTTTATGGGTCGTAAAGGGCTTTATGGCC